>OZ023262.1:109442737-109585237 GCA_964006375.1 Tillus elongatus | reverse complement strand
ATATATATATATATATATATAAACATATAAAACTTGAAACTGACCCCGGATATGGGTTCTAGGGGTCCTAGTTCGCACTCATTTGAAAGAATTTTTGCAAAGTCTCACCATCGATACCTCTCTATTAGTGAATTTTTTAAAATAAAAATTCACTAAAAACATACAGGCGAATTGAGAATCTCCTCCTTGTTTGAAGTCGGTTAAAAAAAGCAAATAAAAGGTATTTGGACTCATCCGGGATTTGAACCTGGGAGCTCCCGCACTCTAAGCGGAAATTATACCTCTCGACCATCGAGTTAGTTACTGGAACTTTGTTTTAATGTCGTATTCCAGCGGGCGTTGTAGTCATTTTAGTCATAATTAATGTTTAATGATTTATATAAAGATTATAATGTTTAATGATTTATATAAAGATTATAAATAGTATCTAGTTATTAAATTAAATACTGAAATCTCGGATAAGTTTTGTTTCCG
This sequence comes from Tillus elongatus, assembly GCA_964006375.1. NCBI lineage: Eukaryota > Metazoa > Arthropoda > Insecta > Coleoptera > Cleridae > Tillus > Tillus elongatus. The sequence goes on along the minus strand of OZ023262.1, from coordinate 109,584,763 downwards.
CGGAAACACTGTTTCTTTCACAACAGAATGACTGAATCGTTGGTTGTGATGCACAATCATCATCAATGTAGGTAGTCAAAGCCAATTAAATACGCATTATTAAGGATAACTCAAAAACTACTGGTCATATACTGATTACATTTATATGGGACCACACGAGAAGCACCAGCTTTCAAATAAAAAAAGAATAATCAAAATCGGTTCACCTAGAAAAAAGTTCTGAGGTAACACACATAAAAAAAAAAAATACAGGCGAATTGAGAACCTCCTCCTTTTTTGAAGTCGGTTAAAAAATAAATAAAACGAAACATTCACTAATGGGAAGATCTGTGTTTATATATATATATATATATATATATATATATATATATATATATATATATATATATATATATATATATATATATATCCTATCGATAACTCAAAAACTAGTGGGTCGATTTTAATGAAATTTAGTACGTACCTTTCTTTTGTAAGTGGCTTGAATAAGTTCGTTAGCCAGGAAAATCGGACCCGTTTTTTCCGGGAAAATTTTGGGTTTTCCTTCGGAAAATTTTCGTATCTCCGAAAAATAACATAGCTATGACAACTACATTTGGCATATACGTTTCTACTATCCAACTTACCCCACACGCCAAAATTCAGGTCTCTAAGTTGAAAGGCAAAAAAGTTATAGGCATTTTAAGAAAAAAAAATTGGGTGCCACTGGTGATCAGAGAAAAGCACAGGAACAAAATATGTTGTGTGGTTAACAAAACCAATTAAATATTACATCCAACGGTTAAGTTTTCTTGGCGCAAAAACGTTTAGAAGTAGCAGAAAAAATATTTTGAATATTTGATAATTTTCCTTCTTCAAACGTCAAAGTCGCGATTCGAAACGTCAACATTTGCATCTTTCAGACAACGAATTTGGAACAAATATGTAAACGATATGTCGTAAGAAGTATGTTTTACAAAGCCTTAAGATTCAGGTTCAACCATCATTGTCCTTCATTTTACTAAAATATTTTCAGAAAATCCATTTCAAATAGACAGTACTTTCAGCTATAGAGTTTATGGTTTAATAGTCTATATTTTAGCAAATTTTCGTAGAAAAAATTCGTTACTGAGAAGACCGCGACTTATGAATTTTAAGAAGATTTCTTCAAATGAGCGCGAACTAGAACCTCAAAGACCCATATACGGAGTCAGTTTCAGTTTTTGTCTGTTTACACATATACAGGGTGACTCTTTTCTACGGCAAAGCTTAATATATCTGTTATTATACAAGATATGACAAAAAAAGTATATACGTTAATTATAGGGTATCTCGAGCTGCATGTTATACACTTATTTTGACAATCACAGGCTGGCCCATAAATCGTTGGTGATACACTTTTTTTTAAATAGCACACCCCCTTATTTTATTGCATTTTTGTGTTTTCCAGCGAATTATAATGAGTGTTTGTAAGAAAAAAAACTGATATCGTTCATCGTTTTTGAGTAATTTCAATTGTTTTGCAACTTTTCACGTTTTTGGCACATATTTTGAACACATATCACAAATTGTGAAACGGCGTTTTTATCAATAGATAGCGGAGCCCCATGGAAATGACGCATTCAGAGAGCTTTTTGTTTGTATTACTCGTCGAAAACATCTAGCTGCCGTATACGGACACGCTCAAATAGTGGCTGAATTTTAAAAGTTTTCGCAAAAATGTTTTTAGTGTTTCTGTGGAACTTATTTTTGAAAGATTTTTGTGATATGTTGGTAATTAATAATAAATGTTTAGTAAGTTATTGTAAGAAAAGTTGTCGCATTTTTGTGAAAAATATAATTTAGTGTAACATTACTGAAGGCAATTTCTGTAAAAAAAAAAAGATGATTTTCTGTAAAAGAAATTTTTGCTAATTTTCATTTTTTTTTCAATTTTGGTACTAAAGCTGTTTGTGGATAATTATATCCTGGCAGGTGTGTAAATAGCTTAAAGAGGTTCGTTGGACAGGAAAATCGGACCAGTTTTTTCTGGAACTTTTAAAGTTTATTTTCGGAAAATGTTTGTACTTTTTAAAACAACAAAGCTATTTTAATGAAATACGGTAGATTGTTACTAATATATAGGTTTTTATTTTTATTTTTTTATTTCAACAACACACCACGAGGGCTCACAGCCTAAATACTATCGTACCGTAGGTGTCGACAAGGAGGAAAGAGGCAACTTGTTAATTGTGGACTTGAAGGTTTGGAGGAGAAGGAAAAACGTGCTGGCAAGGAATTCCACAATTTGGAAGTCCACGGGACAAAAGAGCGGGCACAACAAGATGTTCTATGTCTGGTGACCTGGACAGTAAAAAGGTGCATTCGCTCTGTTCGCCTGGTAGATCTGTTGGGGGCACCAGGTGGAGGAACTATGGAAGAAAGCTCCCTTAAGCAGTGTCCCTGCAGATATCTATAAAAAAAAGAGAGTGAGGTCACCCACGGCACCTCGGTGGGCAAGGGATGGCAGCCTTTGGGTTAGGGTAGGTTCACCGATGAGACGTACATCTCTCTTCTGAATGGAGTCCAAGATAGCGAGAAATGCCATCAGAAATGCCAAAAGTGAAAAGGACTCATTACTTTGAATAACTTGGTTGTTCATTGTGATGATGGGTCTAGGCTGGTGTATCTCTTATGAGATAGAAAGCAAGACTGAGATTTGGTGGGGTTGAATTGTACAAGATTTCTACTTCCCCTGTCTAACATTTTTTGGAGATCCACGGAGACAGAACCCTCCATGAGTCTGCGATCCTCATCTAATTGGGCTAAACAGACAGGCTTAGAATATTGTATATTTGAGTGGAGGGTGCTGTCGTCCGCGTTAATGTGAACTGGGTTAGATGTGCTAGAGAGGAGGTCATTGATGTGGAAAAGAAACAAAGTAGGAGCTAAAGCTGAATCTTGAGGAACTTCTGCATTAATTGGATACAGTTTAGAGGAATGGCCATCCACGACAACAGAAATGCTCCGGTTGGAGAGGAAATTTGCTGTCCAGGTACATGGTTTTGGTGGTAGGCCATAGGCCGGAAGTTTATTAAGCAGCTCAGCGTGCCAGACCTGGTCGAATGCTTTGAATATGTCTACAGCGACAATCTGGGATCCACCGTGTAGTTCCATAGACTTGTTCCAAGAATGGGTGACAAAGCAAAGGAGGTCGGCAGTTGATCTGCGCTGGCGGAATCCATACTGCCTGTCGTGGATTAGACTGTGTTTTTCAAGAAATTTTAGTAATTCGGTGTTTATATACTTTTCCATCACTTTAGAAACCACTGAAATGGGAGAAATAGGCCTGTAGTTGCTAGGATGCTTGCTTTGGATCATTTCTTGAGGACGGGTTGTACTCGAGCAGTTTTCCAGTTACTAGGGAATATGCCTCTATTGTAAGATGTCTGAAACAGACGGGTCAGCACAGGAGCTAGTTCTGGCGCATTTTTTGAGAACAACTGCTGGGATCTCGTCAAGGCCAGGGGGTTTCCTGGTATTAAGAGAATAGAGCATATTTCGTACCTTTTTAGTTTTGAAAATGATATCCGTCATTTTATGCGCGACATTGGGGACTGTTGGTGGTTGAACATTTGGAAGTGGGTTGAGAGGACTTTGTTTTTGATGTGGTTATTAAACGAGTTTTTTGCCTCAGAAAGAATGCGGACATAGCGGTTTCTTGCGTCGTTAAATGTTTGACGGGTTTCTTGACTGGGATTGTGTAGAAGCGTTTTGTGAGCTTTGACCTTTTCAAGTCTGTCCTTGTCACAGGATTTAGAGAACCAGGGCTTTTGAGTGGCTGAAGGGGTTTTCTGTGTACGTGGAATAAATAATTCCATGCCAGCTTGGATGATTTCGGTGACTTTTGTGAGATATCAGAGGGGCCAGGATGAGAAAATTTGCTGATAGTCTTGCAACAGGGACAACTTATATAGATATTTTACCTACATCCACCTAATAGATACTCGCCGGAAAACATCTCTGCACACTGGTACCCTGCAGGTACATTTATGAATAGTCGAATTCCCAAGGCAGACAAGTTTAAAAGTGAGAAAAAAACTCAGAAACAAAACGATCCCACGATTAACAGGTTAGATGTGGTGGAAAAATGGCTGTTACAAAATGGTTTGATTCTAGACCAATTCACATTGAATCATCTATAACAGATGCCTGCACTTGTAAAAGATGGCAAAAAAAAAAGAATTTTTTTATAACACCCTAGTGTGATCCAACAATTGCATTGAAATATAGGGGAGGGGGGCTATTCCAAGAATACTTAATGGTTTTAAATTTGCAGCTAAACTTCATAGTCAGCATTTACCTGGCTTTCGAGGTGAACGGTCATAGCGAGTGATATTCCTGTTCTTAGTGAGTGAATAAGCTTAATAATAAGTGAAAAAAATATGAATAAAGAATATAAAAGAGTCCCGCCGGACAAGGGAGGCACCCTTGACTGGATCATGGAGTTGGATAACGAAGAGGTAACGGAAAAACAAAAAAATACACAGCAGGTAAACACAAATCTTAATATAGGCGAAAGTTCTGCCTCAATCTTAAAAAATACAGTTACAAACACCTTACAAATGACGAGCAAGGAAGAATTGGTAAGTAATAAAACTAATAATTCTAATTTAAATTTACAAACAAATAATAGTCAAAAACATTTTAACGCAGGTGAAAATGTATACGGGTCATTATCTCTTGAACAGACGATTGATAAATCACATACAGAAAAAACAATCGAGAACCGAGAAATAAACAAAACGAAATATCTTTATTCTGACAGAGATACTGGCCCGTATATAATATATATACAAAGTAAAACAGGTAATATTGGAAGAATGAATAGAATTGGTGTAGCTAGGATGATCAAAAGTTGCGTGCAGGACTTAGGTGACTCGATTAGCTATATAACTAGCGTAGGCGTAAATAGGTTAAAAATTGAATTACGCACAGTTAAAAGCGCAAATAAATTAATTTTATCGGAATTATTAGCTAACAAAAATTATGAAGTATATATTCCTCAATTTCTCGTGAGGAGACAAGGAATAATAAGAGGGATAGACTTAGATATAACTGAAAAAGAATTAGAATCTCTTATACAAACTATAAATTCCATACCCATACTAAACGTTCGCCGTATGAACCGTAAAATAATAAAAGATGGAATTCCAGAATATGTACCTACATCTACTATATTAGTATCATTTAAAACTAAATATTTACCATCGCACGTTTTTATTGAAAAGCTGCGTTTTGAAGTTGAGCCTTACATACAAAGGGTAATTCAATGTAATAAATGCTTTAAGTACGGTCATATAAGAGCTCAATGTAAAGGAAGAGATCGATGCAAAAAATGCGGGGGCGATCATCCGGTCTTGGAATGCATATCGCAGGAACCACCTCGGTGTATTTCTTGTGGTGGTGATCATGAGGCGACAGACAGGAAACAATGTCCAGAATTTAATAAACAAAAAAATATTAAAATTATTATGGGCACAGAAAATATTTCATACAAAGACGCTGCAAACAAATTTCAAAATAGCTACGCCAATGCAACAAAAAATAATCAAAATAGTGAACCAAGGTATAACCAGAGCAGTTCTAGAAACAGTAGTTACATAACTGTCAGCACTACTAAACGGAAACGACCTGATAACACTGTAGTTGGAGATAATCCAACATTGTTAGCTCATAATCAAATTTTATCAACTCCAAACATCTTATCGCGTCCTGTAGTAAATCCATACCCTCCCCTATATCATTACAATTTCCGGGAAGGTAATCATACAGAAAAAATTTGCAATTCTTTATTAGAATTAATTAAAAACCTAATAAGTGGGGCAGTAAAAATTACGGGGGACGAATTGAAAGACAAAGTATCGTTAATTCTTAAACAACAAAATTCGAGTTTAATGTGATGCAGTGGAATGCTAGATCAATTTATTCAAATAAAGGGGAATTTGAAAAATTTATATTTGATCATAAGATAAATATAGCATTAATAAGTGAAACATGGTTAAGATCCACTTATAATTTTACAGTAAATGGTTATAATACGATCCGCGGCGACAGGAATGATGGCCGTGGTGGTGTTGCAATAATATTAAAACATAATATACTTTTCTCAGAAATACCAGTCGACCATCAGCCGACTGACGTGATGTGTGTGGGTGTCAAGGTTATTATAAACAGACAAAAATGTATATATCTTTATTCTATTTATGTTAAACCATCCACAAGAGTATCGATTATTGCCTGGGTACAATTTTTTAGCAATCTTAAAAGACCGTTTGTTATTGGCGGCGACTATAACAGTCACTCTATGGCCTGGGGTTGTGGATGGAACGATACTGCAGGCCAAAATTTGTTACTTGCTTTAGAAGAATGCTGTTTAGTTATACTTAATACGGGATGCGAAACTTTGATTCGCAAACCAGGCTCCATCAATGGTTCAGCGGTTGATCTGACAATCTGCACAGCAGATTTAGCTTCACTTTTTACATGGCAAACCCATGATGATGCTCTCGGATCAGATCACTATGCTATAACCTTTACATGTTTAAATGACCCAACAGACGGTAATAATGAAACGTATGTAGATAGTAGAATTAGGTGGAAATTAAATGAGGCAAATTGGCAACTCTTTACTTCTCTGGTTGACGATTACTGTCTAAATAATCAGCAAAATTTTGATTATGAGAAATTTTTAAATAATATATTGTTGGCGAGTTATGAGTCGATACCAGAGAAGGCAAGAGTGAAAGTAAATAAATTCAGGAAATTATGGTGGAATCAAGAATGTAAGTTAGCTATTCAAGAAAAGAAAGAAGCATTTCAAAGATATAAACGAAACCCTTCAGCGCAAAATTTCATAGAATTTAAAAAACGTTCTGCAGTTGTAAAACGAATAGTCTTAGTTAGTAAAAGAAGAAGTTGGAGAGAGTTTTGTGAAAAATTGAACAGAAGTACAAAAATATCGGACATCTGGACCCAAATAAAGAAAATTAACAGTGTACCAGTTTGTCGTGCACTTCCCAATGATCCGGAATGGGCAGAAGAAATGTTAGACAAGCTAGCACCACCATTTGTCTTAAACCACACGAACAAAAATAGTTTTATTTCTAATGTACCGCACCCTCTGAGCAAGGCCTTTAGTATTGGGGAACTCAATTATAGTCTGAAAAGCAGTAATAACTCTGCACCAGGGCTTGATAATGTACATTATGCTATGTTAGCTAATCTTTCACAAAGTGCTAAAGATAAGTTGCTAGAAATCTTCAACTATATATATACTAGTAATTATATACCACGATCATGGAAAATATATTTAGTACTTAATTTCCTCAAAAATGGAAAACCACCAGACAGCGTAAACTCATATAGAGGAATTTCATTAGCATCATGCGTTCTAAAAACATTTGAACGTATGATTAAATTTCGCTTGGAAAAATGGCTGGAAAGCAATCAAATTTTGTCAGAAACACAGTTTGGGTTCAGAAAGGGTTACTCAACAACAGAGAGCATCGCTCATTTGGTCACTGATATTGAACTGTCCTTTACTAATGGAAATATGGTAGTCGCTGCCTTTCTTGACATCGAGAGTGCATACGATAATGTTATTTTGGATATTCTGTACGCAAAATTGTGCGATATAGGGGTTCCCAAGTCAATAGCGGCCAAAATCGTATCATTGTATGAAGACAGGGAGATATATCTTAGTGTCAATAATGAACTTAAGGGGCCACGAACTACAAGTAGGGGGTTGCCACAAGGTAGTATATTAAGCCCAATTCTGTATCTCATATACACCCACGATCTTCACAAAACAATAGATCTGCAAACAAGGATATTACAATTCGCTGATGACTTATGTTTATATGTCGACAATTGCAAAGAAGAACAGGGATTAAAATCGCTAGGAAAATCTTTAGCAAATGTCAATCGATATTTGACTGCAGTTGGGTTAAATATTTCAACTTCAAAAAGCCATATATGTGTCTTTAATAGGAAGCACCAAAGCCCAAAGTCACCAGTAATATTGAACGAGGTCCAATACAATATCGAATCTACAGTGACCTTTCTGGGTATCAAGTTGGACAGAAAACTGTTGTGGAGAGACCATATCAATAAAATAATTAGTAGATGTGAAAAGGGTATAAACATCTTAAGAGCAACAACACATGTTTCGTGGGGAGCCGATACGCATATATCACTTATGATTTATAAATCGTTTATAAGATCTACAATGGATTATGGGTGTACTTTTTATGATCATGCTGCTAAAACTCACCTGAACAGATTAAGTGTCCTGCAAAACAGGTGCCTACGTTTATGTACAGGTGCACTGAAAAGCACTCCGATATCAAATCTTTTATGTGAATGCGTCGAAGTTCCCATTGAAATTAGACGAAAAATTTTAACATCTCGATTTCTATTAAAACTACAGTCCAAAAATAGTTTGCTTCTTTCCAAAATACATATACTATTGATATGTGATTTAACAAGCCCTTATTGGGTCAATAAAAAAAGTCGTCTGTCAGTGGAATGTTATACAGAACAGGTTATACCCATAAGGGACGAAATTCAAATGAATTACATCAACCCGATATACCAAATAAACTTAGATCAAGAAAAAATAAATACAAGATATCTTCCAGACTATTCTAATTTTCCCCTTAAAATTAGAAACAGTATATTTGAATGTGACATGAAAGACCATTTTCCAAATGCCTACCAGTTGTATACAGACGGTTCCAAATCAGAACACAATACAGCAATGGCAATTTTTGACCCACAAATCGATGTTGCAGTAAAAGGCAAATTAAAGCCATATTTTAGTATTGCGTCAGCTGAAATAATTGCAATATGTGAAGCATTAGATCTAATTAAAAACATTAACCATAATAAATTCGTTATACTCTCGGATAGTAAAAGTACAGTTGCCAAGATTGCCAACTTTAACCACAAAACAAAAACAAATCACCTTTTTGTTAAACTTTTAGAAATTTTAAAAGAACTTTGTAATCAGGGTAAAACAGTAACAGTTGCTTGGATAAAAGCCCACTGTGGAATAGTGGGAAATGAGCGGGTGGACGAGTTGGCGAAGGATGCTCTGGTACATGGTGAAGTGCTAGATTATAAATATCCCTATGAGGATTTATATCCGTTTATAAATAGATCCTACAAACACAAATGGTTAGCACAATATAAAAGTGATCCTAAGGGAATCTTCTATAAGACAATACAACCTAATATCCCTGTTGAACCTTGGTTTACGAAGCTAACAGTAGATAAAACTTTTGTTAAGCTAATTTGTAGATTGCGATTTAACCACTCCTTGGTACCGGAGCATCTTTTCCGGCTGAATCTCCGCAGCAGTCCTTTGTGTGATTGTGGCGAGTTGGGCGACAGCCAACATATACTTCTAAATTGCGAACTGCAAAAAGAAAAGGTTGCTCTTTTTACAGAAAAAATTTGTAGATTGAATATAACTCTTCCCTTTAATTTACCACAACTATTACAATCCCAAAACCATAAGATATACCAAGCAATTGTGGACCATGTTAAATCTCTGAACATTAGATTATAATGCGAATGTTGACAAATATATGTGTATATATGTAAACAATATCTATCATTGGTATTGCCCTTTAGTTATTTAAGTAATTTAAACTATTTTATAGGTTGTAATTTATTGCTGTATTAGAATTAGGAATTACCTACTGTCTTTCCTTGTGTATAATACCATTCCGTTAGTGGCCCTCTTGTGTGTAGTCAAGTTGTCTTGATAGGCCCCAAGACATGAAGATATGTGTCCCCGTACCTTCCCAATAAATTAAAATAATAATAATGGTAATAATCATAAAAAAAAATAAAAAAAAAAAAAAAAAATTATGTGTGTATATATGTTTATATTAAATGAATAAGGTATTATGTTTACTTATAAATCAGAAACCATTATGTAAGTGTAGTGATCTGACGAACTAACTAATGAATCATCATTTGAACATAGATGGAGATTAAAAAAAAAAAAAAAAAAAAAAAAAAAAAAAAAAAAAAATTAGAAAATGAGCGGATGGCCAGAGTAGCCGCAGCCAAGACATGACCGCACACACACACTTCATAGTCAGAGTATCGTCGGCATGCAACTAGTTTATTTACAGTTCCAAAGGCTGGGTTATTTAGCATTCAAAACAAAACTAGCAAAATACTTGAGTTTCTGCTCAGAACAGTTGTAAGTGATAGAGATGAAACCAAGGAAAGTATTTCAAATTCCACCACAGGCGATGGAAAAGCTTGAAGCCAAGCATCTACCTGAGAAATGTGACTCATTCTCAGAGAAACATATCCAAATGTAGACTGCCAGGGTGCAATAAGTTGTCTTACTTCAAGTGCATAACTTGCAAAGTATTCTTTTGTTTCAACTCCAACAGAAATTGTTTCAAACTAGCTTCTTCTTAATTGCAGTAAGTTTTTACCAATAAGATTTTCAATAAGCTTATTTTGAAAGAAATTTCAAGAAAGGCACAATCTATGTAAACACTTACATGGTGTCCTGGTATCCCTCTGCAGTATTAGCCTATCTCTACTGCCTGAACTGAGTACATCTCCATTCCAAGCCAATGCTCCTACCCTGGCCGTATGTCCCACAAGTTTGTTTACTTGCTTGTTAACTGCCACATCCCACACTGTCACGTACCCGTGATGAGTCCCTACGGCCACCTGATGGCCCCGTTCGCTCCACGCCACTGATGTCACAACATTGCCGTCGCCCGATAAATCACATAGTCTAGTCACTTGGCTGGTACATGCTGACCACAAATACACACACGAACCCAGGCCCACACTAAGCACGTTCTGCACAGACCAGTCCACCAGGTTAAGGTAAAAGTCATCCTGAAGCTCCGGAGCGTCCAGAACCTTAAATGGTATCCGGGAAATCTTCCGGGTCGCTTTGTGGGGAGACCTTAACAGCTTCTGACTGCTGGTGCTTAGCGGTGATAAAGAGTACGGGTTGCAGTGGGCTTTCACTGGCGTCCTGTCCAACTAAAACCAAATACAAAATAATTAAAGAGGCATACTTATCACACAATACAATGTTACTTACAATAAAACTTATATAAGTAATTATTTAATTTGACGAATTTTCAATGTAGCCCAAGCAATTTCTAAAAGGTACAAGTAACATTTTAGTGAATTTTTATTTAAAAAATTCACTAATAGAGAGGTATCGATGGTGAGACTTTGCAAAATTTTTTTCAAATGAGCGCGAATTAGGACCCCTAGAACCCATATCCGGGGTCAGTTTCAATTTTTATATGTATGTATATATATATATATATATATATATATATATATATATATATATATATATATATATATATATATATATATATATATATATATAATATATATATATATATATATATATATATATATATATATATATATGTATATGTATCCGTCTGATAACTCAAAAAATAATTAACCGATTTCAATGAAACTCGGCAAGAGCCTTTATTTTATTAATGGCTTGGATGAGTTCGTTATCCAGGAAAATCGGACGAAGTTTTCCGGGAAAATTTTGAGTTTTCTTTCAAAAAAAAAATTTTTTCCCCTAAAATAACAAAGCTGTTTTATTGAAATTTACTATATGTGTTGCCTTGGAAGAGACCTTACTAAGTACCAAAAATTCGGTGCTATCGGGGCGGCAAGGCCGCGGACGAGCCCTGAGGGAACAAAAAAAAAGTACCAAAATTCAACTTTATACGTTTATAGAAAATTAAGTTATTCAAATTTTAAATTTTCTTTGGAAAAATTTTTTTTCTCCAAAAATTACAAAGTTAATTTAATAAAATTTGGTGGATATGTTGCCGTGGGAAAGACTTTACTACATACCAAAATTAAACTTTCTAGGTTTATTGAAAACTGAGTTATTCAAATTTGAAGCATTTAATAAAAATTCACTACCATAACGCATTTGCTGCGTCCAGAGTTTTTATGTTTGCGAAAGAAGCTGTGGAAAAATAAGCCTTAATTTATTATAAAACTTGCCAATTATTTCTAGTCAACGATGATAATAGTCCAAGCGGATATTTGTCACAGTCGTCTCAATTTAGTTACAATGATCAGTTTATCCACAAGCTACGAATGAGGATCATACAATAAATGACGAAGAAACATTCTTTTAATGACCAGGGTATATAATCTGTCCCAATTTCAGGCTGCTTGTTTGGACAACTTTGTGACTATTATAGCAACAATCTTGGTTAAATCGAGAACGTTCTTATGAAACTATTCAAGAGGACTTTTAAAATTTGGTCTAATTCATTTAGTTTCCGAGAAAATGGCAGAAACGTGAAAAACGACGATTAAAAAACAGTCTGTATCTTCGATAATAGGTATAAGAGCCAGAACTTTATAGCCTGGCCATTATTGAGACATTTTTTCAAAACGTGTTCAACCATGGTGTCAAATAATTTGCACCGTCTTTTGTTTTAGATATACCTGTACCAACTTATGTTTTTCTTATGACCGCCCTGTTGAATTTTCATTAAGCTATAAATTTTTGCTTGTTTTTGAACGATATACCACGTGCTATAAGTTTTATTAAAAAAAAGTCCCCTCGACAGAGTCTACTTCGATTTTGCCAAAGCGTTTGGTAAGGTTCCTCTTGATGGTCTTTTACATGAGTTTTGTAGATTGGTCCATCAGGGGAGCGGTTGCCGAATGGATTCACTCATTTCTTTCTGACCGGTCTTTTCAAGTCAGAGATGGTTCTACGTTCATGATCAGTTAGTGACGGCTTTACGTCACTTCCGAGGGTCGGAATGCGCAGACATTTGTTTTCGTAATTGTTTAGCTTCGAACTGACAACCCAGTTCATATAGCCTCGGTTCTTGTGTAGCATTATATTCTAAAGTACAGACATTCAACTTGCTCAAACACAAGGCCACAATCTCGATATATATTAATTTTGCAGTAATACTATGGTAAGTATATTGGTATCTAGTTAGCCTGGGGACTTTCCAGTAAGCAAATAGACTGTCAAACTTTGACATTGAAAGGTTAAATATTGACAAAACTGTGAATTTTTAGAAACGGCGCTACATATTGCTGCCTCACTCACCGTACTCCCCCGACCTGGCTCCCCGCGGGTTCTTTCTGTTCCCCAACATGAAAACATGACTCGAAAAAAAAATGCAGCTCAAACGAGGTGGTTATCTCCGAGACAGAAGCGTATTTTGAAGAGTTTGACACAGCGTATTTTTTGGAGGGGTTGAAGAAATAGCAGACACGTTGGGAAAAGTGTATCCGCCTAAAAGGAGATTACGTAGAAAAAAAAAAAGTGAAAAACTTGCGTCTTAATTTGTAACGCAGGTATTTATTGATCGACCCACGTATAGTTATTTGCTAACTAAATTGCGCGATAAAATTGTGGAAAACGCCGCGAGTAACTGGCCCAAGGTGTGCTCTTTTTGCAAGACAACGCCCCTGCTCACAAGTCCTTGATTGCCCAGCAAACAATTAATAAAACTGGTTTTGAATTGGTTGACCACCCGCTGCCCTATTATTGATTTCCAAAGCTTAAAATAAACATTTGCAAGGTAAACGATTTTTGACAAACAACGAAGTCATATGTGCCGTTGTTGGGTGGTTTGAAGGTCAAGAAAAACATTTTTCAAAGGGTTTAGAACTGTTTCATAAACATTCTGCTAAATGTTTAAGCCTCAGATGAGATGATTTTGAAAAAGGTTCGGGACGCAGCAAGTGCGTTATGGTAGTGAATTTTCATTAAAATGCTTTAATAGCAAATACGTGTGTTCTCTGTTAAGAAAGCAGGCATCAAATTTGGTTACCAGTATAATCTATATAGTAGAAACAATGTGCCATGTTTCATCAAAATAACTTTATTGTTTGAAAATGTACAAAAATTTCCGAAAGTAAACTTAAATTGTTCCAGAAAAAACTGGTTTCCTGGTCAACCTTATACGTTAATAGCAAATTGCGCTATTAAAATTTGAAGCATTTAATCAAAATTCGCTTCCATAACGCACTTGCTGCGTCCCGAATTTCTTTTCTTACAAACATGCATTATATTTCGATGGAAAATTCAGCACACAAATTTTTTTGGAAGTTTTATCAACTCGTTTCAAAATTATTCACAGTTGAAGATGCAAAAACGCATTTCACTCATTTCGATAAGAAATGTGCTGATAGTCAATGTTTTGTTGGTTTGTAAACAAAAAATTGACTATCAGATCATTTCTTATCGGAATGAGAGAAATGCGGTTTATTATTTCAGTTTATCGGTCTGTTTGATACTTGACATTACTACCGAAAATTGATTTCACAATGGTGTATTCTGTAGAAGAAAGAGTTGAAATAATTACTCTTTTTTTCAAAAACGATGACTGTGCCAACGGTACCGCAAATTTGTTTAATGAACGACATCCGAACAGACATGTTAACAGAAAATACATTTTGGAGTTAGTTGCAAAGTTTCGACAAAATGGTTCAGTAGCCAACAAAAAACGGGATCCTGAACGTGAATTTCCGGTTAGAAATGAGACTACTGAGATTGAACTTTTGGGACAAATTGCTGCCGACCCAACTTTGAGCACGAGAAAATTGGCCACTGTTTCAAACATCAAAAGAAGAACTATTTAGCGAATATTGAAGCATCATCAATTTCACCCGTATAAAATTTATCTTGTACAACAACTGAATGAAGATGATTTTGATCGGCGGCTGGAGTTTTGTGAAGTTATGACTGCACGAATAGCTGATAACGGGAACTTTCTACTCAATATCTGTTTTTCAGACGAGTGTACGTTTTTATTAAACTCTACTGTCAATCGTCATAATTGTCGTTATTGGAAATTTTCACGAAGTCCACACTCAAACTCCACAAAAATTGAATGTCTGGACTGGCATTTTTGGAGACCGTTTAATCGGACCAATTTTTCTTGATGGCAATTTGAGTGGCAAAACGAGTTGCTAGAAGACATCGTTTACCCTCTACTAATTGACATTGTTGAAAATGATGATCGCTATCAAGAAAATCAATTAGTGTTTCAACAAGATGGAGCTCCTCCGCATTTTTCACAACGTGTTAGGGGGTTTTTGAACAGAGAGTTTCCAGAGCCGTGGATTGGGCGTAGAGGTGCTATCGAGTGCCCCCCTAGATCACCGGATTTAACTCATTTAGACTTCTTTCTGTGGGGCCATTTAAAAAGTAGAATTTTCGCGACAGAACCGGAGTCTCTGGAAGAATTACGACGGCGCATTGCTGAAGAATGCCATCTAATAACTTCACAAATGCTCCAGAATCCCAGAGCTCATGTTGAACAAAATTTGTACCTTTGTATGGAAGCTGGTGGTCAACAATTTGAACACTTACTTAACTGAATAAACATTTTTGAACGTTTGGTTTTGTTTTTTAGTTGTTTTTTTTTAACGAAAAATTGACTAATTAGTGGATTTCTTATTACAATGAATGAAATACGTTCTTGCAACTCCAACTGTGAATAATTTTTAAACGAATTGATAAAACTTCCAAAAAAATTAGTGAGCTGAATTCAGAAAAGAAAGAGCTTTCAAATGATGTAACACTCGACCTATGTTCCCTATTTAAAATATAAGGATTGTTATCACCACCCTTAAGGGGTTGATGTGACAAAGTTGAGTTTTATGTCAAAACATGTCCCCCTCAATATTAAAATTGGCGTGTTTCAGCGTTTCTTTAAAAAAAAATTTCTCTGGGCGCAAATCGGTCTGTTTCGTTTTCAATGCGTCACCCTGTATATATATATATATATATATATATATATATATATATATATATATATATATATATATATATATATATATATATATAAACACGGATCTCCTCATTAGTGAATTTTTTTTAAAGAAAATTCACAAAAATATAATTTTCTTTAAAAAAATATCGCGTTTTCTATTGTAGACTAAGTAGTTTTCAGTACCTCCTCGTACATACCTATAAAGATATTTGACAAGTACGAAACAGCTTCAAACATCGCTTCACCAACCAACCATATAGCAACCACCAAGCTCAATTAAAAAGGCAACCATAATTTCCTTTCTTAAAAAGTGTCGGTTATCATGTTTTTCGCTAATATATCGGCGGTATCAAACAACAATGTATTTAAATACATATTTATACAATTATTGTGAATGCAGTTCCTCAAGAAGCTAAATTAAACTTTGTTTTCGTTATCGCCTTCGTAGTTACAAGTTGATTACAAGTCGGGCGTAATTTTTTGTTGTCTTTAATTAAGTAGACGTTATATGGAAATTCACAGATGCCTTAAATTAAAACAGCTTAAACAAAAACGAAAAAATTGTCATAAAGTTACCAGGCATTACTTTTACTTCTACATCGTCACGTCTGGAAGTATGGCACCGGCGACAAAAACTTCAATTATTTTAAATTATTTAAATTTTGTTTGTCTGTCGGTCTGTATGTCTGTTTGTTTGTAGCCACGATAACTTTAGAACGAATTGAGAAATCGTTCTCAAATTTGGTATACAGTTAGCACCTGACGAACTAACGGTCGGATTGTTTTTCGGTAAAATCGTTTTAGGGAGTAGGGGATGCATGAAGGGTGATTTGGCATTTGACATTTTTTCGTTAAAACTCGAGTAATATAACGTTTTAGGGTTTATTTATTAGAAAACTTTGTCTAGAAAACTTTGTCTGGTCTGTTAATAGGTGCAATAACTTTCGAACGAATTGAGATATCATCGTCACATTTCGTATCCAGTTAGCACCCGACAAAGGAACGCTTCGAATTGTTTTTGGGTAAGATCGTTTCAGGGGGTAGGGGATACATAAGGGGTGATTTGGTAAAAATTGACATTTTTTCAATAAAACTCGCGCAATATAACGTTTCAAAACTTTATGGGTACAGGAATACAAATCTTTTCCTTGTAGTCAATTCAAGGGCTCTAAATTCATTCCAAGAGAATGTCTTTCTGAATAGAATAAATTATCACAGCTATGTGGAATTGATGATTCAATTTGCAGCACTATTTTACATAAATAAATAGAATATATTTTAAAAAGTCTGGACGCAGCAAGTGCGTTATGGTAGCGAATTTTTTTAAAAATATTTTTAATAGCAAATGTCTTTCTTTGATGAAAGCAGACATCAAACTTGGTTGCCTATATAGTAGAAACAATGTACCATATTTCATCGAAATAACTTTATTGTTTGAAAATATATAAACATTTTTCAAAAGTCTGGATGCAGCAAGTGTGTTATGGAAGTGAATTTCCATAAAATTGTTTTTAATAGCAAATGCCAGCAGGCATCAATCTGGTTACCGGTATAGCCTATGTAGTAGAAACAATGTACTATATTTTATCGAAATTACGTATGGTTTGAAAATATACCAAAAAATTCCGAAAATAAACTTAAATGTTGGTTTCCTAACCAACAAAGCTTACGTTAATAGCAAATTCAGTTATTGAAATTTGAAGGATTTAATAAAAATTCGGTAACTTTGCAGATTAGCTCCTGAACGCTTTTCAAAAAATTGTTTTCAGAAACATTACTAGGACCCCACCTGGATGCACAAACCACAAGAAAAATTTCTTGTTCATACCCTCCAAGGAAGTTACGGGACTGGGAGTGGATAGGGGTGCTGGGCGGGGTAGGTAGTAAAAAGGAAATATAAGCAGAAAATGCTAAGAAAACTGCTTGAAAGCTGTCTATTTGAAGCCATATCTCCATTAAACCCTGCCTACCCCGCACAGCACCTCTATTTGCCCCAGGTCAAGTAACTTCCTTGGGGTGTATGAACGATAAGTTTTTCTTGTGGTTGTATGCAACGAGGGTGGTTGTATGCACACGAGGGGGGAAGGAAAATGCCTACCTCGAAGCAGAACACCCCCCCCCCTCGGTTCGACTTGCGGCGGGGGCGGGGGTTGGGAGGTGTCTGCTTCCATCCCCCTCGCGTGCGTACACCACCCTCGCTGCATAAACCACAAGAAAAATGTATTGCTCCTACCCACCAAGGAAGTTACAGCACCTGGGGGGATAGGGGTGCTGTGCGGGGTAGGCAGAGTTTAAGGGGGACGTGGATTCAAGATGTGAAAAAGACAGCTTTCTAGGCCGTTTTATTCGAATTTTTCTGCTCATATTTCCTTTTTACTACCTACCCCGCCCAGCACCCCTACTCGGTCCCGTAACTTCCTTGGGGGGTCTGAACAAGAATTTTTCTTGGGGTTTGTGGATCCAGGGGGGGGGGGGCTAGGCAGGTTTCTGAAAAAAGTTTTTTGAAAAGCGTTCGGGAACTAAACTGTAAATATACCGAAAATTCGCTACGAAAACGAACTTACTGCGTCCAGTGTTTTCTTGCAAACCCATCATATTTCGATAAAAAATGCAAAAATGCATTAACGAACTTGTTCTACGAAAATTAGCTAAAAAAATTATAGACCGTTAAACCATATTAAACCCACAGCGAAAGCATCAACTTAACTAAACCGACAGCCAAAGCATCAGAGAAAGGGTCTATTTGAAATGAATTTTCTGTAAATATTTTAGTAAAATGAAGGACAGTGACGGTTGAATCTGAAACTTACGGGTTCGCAGAACACTCTTCTTGCAACATTTTCTTTTCACAATCCGAATTTGTTTCACGTTCTTTGTCTAAACATTGCCAATTTTGACGTTTAAAATTGCGAGTTTGACGTTTTGAGGAAAACTCCAAAATTTGTTTCTTTAACTGCCCATAACTTCTTTGTCTTTAAAGCTAAATATCTAAATTTTGGTACAGAGTTCACTCTTTATAATACAAATACGCGTACCAAATGCTGGTTGCTCTTACTTTGTTATTTCCGGAGATATGAATTTTTTTAGAAAGAAAACACAAAAATTTCCTGGAAAACCTGGCCCGATTTTCCTGGTTAACGAATTTTTTCAAGCGACTTGCAAAAGGAAGGTACTCACCAAATTTGATCAAGATTGGTTCATTATTGTTTGAGTTATCGGTCGGATATATATATATATATATATATATATATATATATATATATATATATATATATATATATATATATATATATATATATATATATACACTTTTGTGTGTGTTGTATTTTATGGCTGCGGTCGTCAGACAATTCGCATATTTTAGCGCTTTTGTATTTTGTAAATGTAGTAAAAAGAAAATGATTTTATTATCTGATCTTATGTTTATTATAGTTTTCATCACACATTTTTTATTGTTTATATTATAGTGAATTTTCGTTAAGAAAATTTACCTATAGAGAATTTGTTTTTGAAAAAACTTTTGTTGTTGTTGGAAAGACCGGTTTGATTGGGTTGACAAAAACGAAATAGGCGATAGACGATTGACAAGGAAAAATACCTGTCACGTTTATAATTTGGCAGACATAGTTCTGAAGAAAACTTTTGTAACTTGAATGAAATTTGTAATTTTTAGTACCTAGATATATCAAATTTTCATTTTCTAGCTTCATAGAAAATTGAGTTTTGGGCAAAATTTTATTCTCAAACGGAGCTAGAACACAAATAATTATATATATATATATATATATATATATATATATATATATATATATATATATATATATATATATATATATATATATATATATATAGGCGAGAGAGATATCAATGGTAACACCTTTGAAAAAATTCCTCAAGTGAGCAAGTATTAGGACCTCTAAAGCCGATATTCAAGGTCTGTTTAAATTGAAAGTATAAATTTTAGTAATATGCCGTACAATTGTTTAGAAAAAGCACTATTATAACGCACTTGCTGCGTCCAGAATTTTATTATTACATGTATTATCAAAATGATGATTTGTAATCGCTGCTAATAGTCTTGTAATCGTCTTTTAGTTTCTATATGGGGCATAATGAAGAAGTGATTAAAAACCGTTTTATTAAAATGAATACCCTGGTATTTTCTCAATCATTGTAGTATATTTTAAAACAATCTGATTTTCAGCTTAGGGGGTTTAAGTTTTTCTAAACTGATTATAGGTGTCTCCAGATCTTTAAATACGGATACTTCATGTCATTTGCTAATAAAGTATTATTTGAAATATAAATAAGTAAATTATTAATAGACAATTTAAGTGCATTTAACAGTCTTCAATATGCATTTATAATTACCATATGCCCCAATATAGACCTGTGAGTCAAAACATTTTCCGGTGCTAAGGTATGTCGTTTGCCCGAGACCGGGGTCAAGTGACTTAAAATCGAGCTACTTATAGAATCACCAAATTTCCGCTACTACAGACGGCATATCATTAAATTATAATATGAAATGCCGAATTATTTTAAAATTTGCGCATCCTAGTACACAAAACATAATATTTATACATATGATATCCCCGACAGAATTTAAATTATAAAACAAATTAGCAGCCTACCAACGTTGCAACGCATGAAGGGATTAACTCAAGAAGACCATATGAAGAATTAAGCTGCAAGTCACTCTATTGTCACTATAATAATACTGATAATAATGCCTGTAATTAATGAAGTTGTGTTAATTGGTGCAACCGCCCTATATTAAAACGTTCAGGTGCAGCAAGCGCGTTGTGGTAACGATTTTTAAAAAACATTTCATATTTTAAGAAGTTAATTTTTCATTAACCTAGAAACATTATACTTAGTGAATTTTCGTAGAAACAAATCGCCAATGAGATCGCGATTTTTGAATTTCAAAAAATTGCAAGTGAGCGCGAACTAGCCCCTTAGAACACATATCCGGGGTCAGTTAAAATTTTTATATGTTTATGTTTATGCATAAGTTCCGGACACCTATATATATATATATATATATATATATATATATATATATATATATATATATATATATATATATATATATATATATATATATATAGGTGACCCCCCCCCTAACGCCAATGGACTTAACAATATGTATCTAATTAGGGCAAAATCAGCCCATTAATGATACAAACAACGCTGCCAAATTTCAAAACAATCGGTGAGAAGATATTTGAACTATTTTTAAAAAATCGTTATCTTACACAAAAATTCAACGCCTTGTATCTTGGAAACAATGCATTTTAGCACCTATGTTTATGGAGACTTTTTTTCATAAAATGACCTTGAATATTACCCCATCTTTTTTAAACACCCTATATATATATATATATATATATATATATATATATATATATATATATATATATATATATATATATATATATATCTGTCTCTCTCTCTCTCTCTCTCTCTCTCTCTCTCTCTCTCTCTCTCTCTCTCTCTCTCTCTCTCTGTGTCTGTGTCTGTGTGTGTGTGTGTGTGTGTGTGTGTGTGTGTGTGTGTGTGTGTGTGTGTGTGTGTGTGTGTGTGTGTGTGTGTGTGTGTGTGTGTGTGTGTGTGTGTGTGTGTGTGTGTGTGTGTGTGTGTGTGTGTGTGTGTGTGTGTGTGTGTGTGTGTGTGTGTGTGTGTGTGTGTGTGTGTGTGTGTGTGTGTGTGTGTGTGTGTGTGTGTGTGTGTGTGTGTGTGTGTGTGTGTGTGTGTGTGTGTGTGTGTGTGTGTGTGTGTGTGTGTGTGTGTGTGTGTGTGTGTGTGTGTGTGTGTGTGTGTGTGTGTGTGTGTGTGTGTGTGTGTGTGTGTGTGTGTGTGTGTGTGTGTGTGTGTGTGTGTGTGTGTGTGTGTGTGTGTGTGTGTGTGTGTGTGTGTGTGTGTGTGTGTGTGTGTGTGTGTGTGTGTGTGTGTGTGTGTGTGTGTGTGTGTGTGTGTGTGTGTGTGTGTGTGTGTGTGTGTGTGTGTGTGTGTGTGTGTGTGTGTGTGTGTGTGTGTGTGTGTGTGTGTGTGTGTGTGTGTGTGTGTGTGTGTGTGTGTGTGTGTGTGTGTGTGTGTGTGTGTGTGTGTGTGTGTGTGTGTGTGTGTGTGTGTGTGTGTGTGTGTGTGTGTGTGTGTGTGTGTGTGTGTGTGTGTGTGTGTGTGTGTGTGTGTGTGTGTGTGTGTGTGTGTGTGTGTGTGTGTGTGTGTGTGTGTGTGTGTGTGTGTGTGTGTGTGTGTGTGTGTGTGTGTGTGTGTGTGTGTGTGTGTGTGTGTGTGTGTGTGTGTGTGTGTGTGTGTGTGTGTGTGTGTGTGTGTGTGTGTGTGTGTGTGTGTGTGTGTGTGTGTGTGTGTGTGTGTGTGTGTGTGTGTGTGTGTGTGTGTGTGTGTGTGTGTGTGTGTGTGTGTGTGTGTGTGTGTGTGTGTGTGTGTGTGTGTGTGTGTGTGTGTGTGTGTGTGTGTGTGTGTGTGTGTGTGTGTGTGTGTGTGTGTGTGTGTGTGTGTGTGTGTGTGTGTGTGTGTGTGTGTGTGTGTGTGTGTGTGTGTGTGTGTGTGTGTGTGTGTGTGTGTGTGTGTGTGTGTGTGTGTGTGTGTGTGTGTGTGTGTGTGTGTGTGTGTGTGTGTGTGTGTGTGTGTGTGTGTGTGTGTGTGTGTGTGTGTGTGTGTGTGTGTGTGTGTGTGTGTGTGTGTGTGTGTGTGTGTGTGTGTGTGTGTGTGTGTGTGTGTGTGTGTGTGTGTGTGTGTGTGTGTGTGTGTGTGTGTGGCCGGAACTTATGTATCAAGACTGTAGAGGGTAATTCCTCACGAGAAATTAGGGCCACAAAAGCCCTATAACAATTTTTTGAAAACTCAATATTAGATAGAGAAGATATTGGTGTCAACATTATTTTTTTTACTTTTTCTTAGATAAATTTTTTATTAGTGATTTGATTTTTTTCAAATCATCCACATCTATTAGTAGTGCCCTTGTATATTTATGTTCCAAATATGATGCAAATACTCCAGAGCTACGGGGGAGGGGCCTAACGTGACCTTAACCCTCAATCTATGGCCCACAACTGTCTTATTTTCACCAATTTATGAATTTAAACAGCACCATGTTAAAGAGCATCAAAAATTATTCAAAAAATTATCTCTTGTTGCGATACAATAAAACGAACCGATTCTAAAAACGACTTCCAACATTTTCATGCTTCAACGGTGCTTTAAATTTTTAGTCTTAACTCAATACAAAATGTATTCACTAACTACATTATTAAGTAACAATTTTGCTTATCACTACAAAGTGCATAACGGGTTAAATGTAAATGTCGTCCATGCTCTTACAATACGCTCTGGAAATGTTGTTCTTCCATTTCGACGCATAAATTCATTCTTCTCAAAAAGTTGCGGCGAGCCCTGAAGAATATGCCCTCCTTAGGTCTTATTATTGCGAAACTGTCAATAATTCGTTGCCTTAGCTCTGCTATGTTATTAACAGATGTTCTGTATACCAGTGATAACATAGTCCCAATATATGAATCCACCTCTCAGGGAACATTCCATTGAGACCTATCAATTTGCTAAAATATTTGCAGAAAATTCATTTTAAGTAGACCATTTTCTGATGCTTTGGCAGTAGTTTAAGTTTTAGCGTTTGTAATGAAAGTGTATTATTTGTAGCGAAGTTTCGTAGAAAAAAATCACTATTGGGGAGATCACTTTTGAATTTTGAAAAAAATTATTTTTCTTCAAATGAGCGCGTAGTAGGATCCCTAGAACGCACACTCGGGGTCAGTTCCAATTTGTATATGTATATGTATATGTATATATATATATATATATATATATATATATATATATATATATATATATAT
Source organism: Tillus elongatus (assembly GCA_964006375.1). Classification (NCBI taxonomy): domain Eukaryota; kingdom Metazoa; phylum Arthropoda; class Insecta; order Coleoptera; family Cleridae; genus Tillus; species Tillus elongatus. Next base: position 109,561,074 of record OZ023262.1, on the reverse strand, counting down.
ATGTATATATGTATATATATATATATATATATATATATATATATATATATATATATATATATATATATATATATATATATATAGAGAGAGAGAGAAAAACTCTTGGTGTAGAGTGTTTCTTGAAACATAGATATCTAAATTTTGGTGTATAGTTTGCTTTTTATATCGTAAACCTACCTACCAAATTTGGTTACCATAGATTTCTATATGCGTATATATATATATATATATATATATATATATATATATATATATATATATATATATATATATATATATATATATATAAACTCTTGGTGTAGAGTATTTCTTGGAACACAGATATCTAAATTTTGGTGTATAGTTTGCTTTTCATATCGTAAACCTACCTACCAAATTTGGTTACCATAGATTTTTTTCTTCGGGTATAAAAACATTTCCGAAAGAAAATCCAAACTTTTTCCAGAAAAACTGGTATGATTTTCATGGCTAACCAACTTATTCCAGCCACAAAAGGAAGGTACCCGCCAAATTTGATCAAAAATGGCCCATTATTTTTTGTTATCGGTGTATACATAAATTTAAACTGACCCCGGATATGGGTTCTAGGGGCACTAGTTCACGCTAATTTGAAGAATTTTATTGAAAATTCAAAAGCCGGGATCTCCTTATTAGTGATTTTTTTCTACGAAAATTCACTAATAAAACATCTAAAATATTAGCTGCCTTAAACACGAAATTGATACAATTATTTTAGACGTTTTATTTTCAAGTTTTGAAAGCAAATATCTATAAAAAAAATAATCGGTAGATTTCAAAATTGTAACTTGAGTTTTGAAAGCAAATATCTAAAAAACGAATCGGTAGATTTTAAAATTACAACTAAGTTTTGAAAGCAAAAAATATCTAAAAAAACTCATCGGGAGATTTTAAAAATGCAGCCTTAAACGGACGATCAAGAGCTTTCCAAAAAGGTGCCACACGACCTACTTTCCCTATTCAAATTAAGAAGGTGAAAGTCACCAAGTCTTGAAAGCAAAAAATATCTAAGAAAAAAAGTGATCCGGAGATTTGAAAAATGTAGCCTTAAGCGGGGGTCAAGAGCTTTCCAAAAAGGTGCCACACGACCTACCTTCCCTATTTAAATTAAGAAGGTGAAAGTCACACATACCCCCCAGCAGTTGAATGCTACAAACTTTGTTAGGGTTTCAAAGTGTCCTCCCGGGCAAGTGAAATTGACGTTTTTTCAGGCTTTTTGAAATTCTCAGCAGTGCTCGGGAAAACCCCGGTGCAGCCTTTTATAATGAACACCATGTATATAACATAATTATTTTCTAACTGACCCTTAATAGGTTGTAGGAGCGGAATTCGCGCCTATCGCGACACGTGGCAAAAGTTTCACAGGAGATGGTTCTGTTTTCACTGAATTTTCTTAAAAAAAAATTCACTAATGAGGAAATCGCGACTTTTAAATTTAGAAAAATTTTCTTCAAACGAGCGCAAACTAGCCCCCCTAATATATATATATATATATATATATATATATATATATATATATATATATATATATATATATATATATATATATATATATATATGTATCAAACCGATAACTCAAAAAATCACGGGCCGATTTTGATCAAATTTGGTGTGTACGTTTCTTTTGTAAGTGGCTTGGATAAGTTCGTTAGCCAGAAAAATTTGACCAGCTTTTCCCGGAAATTTTGCGTTTTCTTCCGGAGAATTTTTATATCTCCGGAAATAACAAAGTAAGGGCAACCAAATTTGGTACGCGGGTCTATATGATAAAAAGTAAACTATGTATCAAAATTTAGTATAGTAAGTATAAAGTCAAAAAAGTTATAGACATATACAGGAAAAAAAATGTGGTTTTCCTCTTAAAACGTAAAATTCGCGATTTGAAACGTCAAAATTGGCAACCTTTAGGCAAAGAACCTGAAAAGAATACGGTTTATATAAAGAAAATGTCGCAAGAAACGCGTTTTACAAACCCTTAAGTTTCAGCTTCAACCGTTATTATCCTTCATTTTACTAAAATATTTCCAGTAAATTCATTTCAATAGACCCCTCCTCTGATGCTTTGGCAGTAGTTTTAGTTATAGAGCTTATCGTTAATGGTCTATAATTTTTAGCTTCAGTAGAAAAAATTCCCTGACGAGACCGCAACCTTTAAATTTGGAAAAGATTTCTCCAAATGCGCGCGAAGTAGGCCCCCTAGAACATTCGTCCGGGTTAGTTTCGGTTTTTATCTGTTTATATATATATATATATATATATATATATATATATATATATATATATATATATATATATATATATATATATATATATATATATATATATATATATATATATATATATATATATATATATAGAGTTACGCATTTCTACGATAAAGCTCAAAATATCCGTTATTATACAAGATACGAGAAAAAATTATATACGTTAATTATAGGGTGTCTTGAGCTGCATCTTATAAACATATTTTTACAATCATAGGTGTCCTATAAGCCGTTGGTGATACAAATTTTCTTTTTTTTTTTAATCGAACATGCTCTATATTATTGCATTTTAGCATTTTCCATCGAAATATAATACATGCTTGTAACAAAAGAAATTCTGGAGGCAATAAGTGCGTTATGGTAGCGAACATTTACCCAATGCTTCAAATTTCAATAGCTCAATCTGCTATTTACCTAAGGTTCGTTGTCCAGGAAACTGGTTATTTGGGGAAGATTTTAAGCTTATGGCAAATTTTTTGTACATGTTGAAAAAATCAAGTTATTTTGATTAAATATAGTACATTGTTTCTACTATATAGGTTATAAAGGTAATCAAATTGGATGCCTGATTTCTTTAAAATATTGCTGAAAATTGAATGATAACTTCCACAAAGCTGTGATAATCTACTCTCCTCAGAAAGATATTCTCATGGAATGAATTTGGGGTCCCTGACTTCACCACAAAGAAAATATTCGTATTCCTTTATCCATACACTTCTGAACCATATTACTCGCGTTCCTTTGTCGGATGCTAACTGGATACCAAATTTGAATATGATATCTCAATTCGTTCGAAAGTTACTGCGCCTACTGTGGACATACGTACAGGCCGATAGACGGATCGACCGACAGAAAACTTTTTTGTTCCAGAGTTTTCTATATGTTTTACGACCGTTTACACCGTTTTAGCAAAAAAAAATCGAAATTTCTGTCACCTATATTCCACACACATTCGACCTCTAACTTAATTTCAGCACAGAATATCCGATGTTCGACAAAATTGAAAGTTTTCTAATAAACAAACCTTAAAACATCATATTACTCAAGGTTTAATGAAAAAATGACAGTTTTCATCAAATCACCCTCATTCACTGGAGCGATGTTATCTAAAAACAATCCGAACCGTTCGTTTGTTGGTTGCTCACTTCATACAAAATTTGAAGACGATATCTCAATTATCGTGGCTACAAACAGACAAAAACATTTTCGTTCTCAAATCATGTTTTTTATGTTTTGAGCTTTTTACGTTTAAGCAAAAAAAATATTAATTTTTGCCGCCGATACGATACTTCCATACGACGATGTGGAAGTAAAATACATATTTGCTATTAAAAACATTTGTATGAAAATTCACTACCATAACGCACTTGCTCCGTCCAGACTTTTATCATATGTTACTTAAACAAAATGTTTCATCAAGATCCAAGCAAAGATTCATTCGTCTTCATTAAGAATATTCCATAGTGTTTTCAATGCAACGCACATTTTACGAAATGAATCCGTGGGCATCCTGTATATGAAGACAGAACGAAATGAGCATATGACACCGTCGAGTGTCGTGGAACGGAAATGTAATAGAAGTTCAATTACTCTTCACGATGGAAACGCTATTATGAAATATGAATTATTTACATCATCGACACATGTCTTTATGGTGCGGTAGCTAAAATATGTTGTGCTTATTTGGAAGAAAAATGACACCGATTTAGTTCGTTGACATAACAACGTGCATATCGCAGTGGCCCCAATATGCAACTATTGTTTATCATTTTTCACTACGTTCTGTATTAATAGTTTTTATTATCGAAGAGCAAACACAGGCATTGCTTCACAAAATTATAATTACAACAATTTAGGTCATTATCGTCGTACCTGCATGCTGATAACAACGATTCTAGAGTACTTTGTTTACTTTTGATTTTATTGTAATCAAATTCGTAACACATACCTACATAAAACAACAATAATTTCACTTTCCTATGTGCTACAAATGTATTAGTAAACCTAAACGCATAAATATATTAAAGCAATCATCATCTCAATCTAATGGCGATGTAGTTCTGCCGTCGCAACCATGATTCGCTGTCTCCATTAGCTCTCTTCATTTCATTGTAACTTTCAGACTTTATATGTTATGCCAGGTTTTCCAGAAGTTTTGCCCTTTGTCCACCCATTCGGTTTTTCCAAGTTCGTATCCTTCAAATAATGTTGTCAGAAAGTTATTATGTCTCAGAATATATCGAATAAATTCCTCCTTTCACGTCATCTAGCACACTTTTATTGGTCTTTACCGTGTCTTTGTCATCTTTAGTGAATTTTCAAAGAAAATATTAAGGGCAAGGCCGCAAGGAAACAACCGCATACGCGTGTTTCAAGCTTATTAGCTATCATCAGTACGGTATAGCCAGGTGATGATGGGAACACTCTTGATAAAGAAGCAAAAATACACGGAGTCACAACAGGCAACCAGTACGCATTTGCAGCATCATTCGGAAGACCCTCAATTCGAGGGCAACAACCAAAATCGCCACGGAGGCAAAGAAATCACTTGCGTGAGCATCTGGAGCCCAGGAGTCATACTATTTATAACAGGATTTTTAACACAACTGGTTGCCTGTTGTGACTCCGTGTATTTTTGCTTCTTCATCCAGAGTGTTCCCATCATCACCTGGCTATACCGTACTGATGATAGCTAATAAGCTTGAAACACGTGTAAGTGGTTGTCTCCTTGCTGACTTGCCCTTAACCTTTCTCCTTGTATAGTATACAGAAATGCCGTGTTAAAAATCCTGTTATAAATAGTATGACTCCTGGGCTCCAGATGCTCACGCAGATGATTTCTTTGCCTCCGTGGTTCCATTACATTTGGATACAATTCTGCTAACATTGGGACAACCTGTTCTCTTAGCATTTCTAAATATCTTGGAGCGTTTAGATTTTCTATAAAAACAGGTCCAACTACGTGATCACCAATGATACCAGCCCAAAAGTTCAACCTCTGAGGACGCTGAGTGTGTGTTTGTCGCATCCAGTGGGGGGGTCTTCGGCAGCCCAGTAACTGCAATTTTGCCTGTTTACATCGCCATTCAAAAGAAATGTTGGTTCATCGGAAAACAGAACGTCAGCAGAAGACATAATATTTCTATGTAACATGTCCAGCAGTTGTTCACAAAATTCCAGTCTTCTATCAGAATCACTGTCAATCAACTCTTGAACGTGTTGTAGTTTATAGGGATGCATTTTTTGAGACACCCTAAAACTGTTGATTGACTAACACCATTTTCACGTGCAACTTGACGGGTAGAAGTTGTTGGTTCTTCTTGAAAAGCCAATAAAATATTGAGTTTTACATCTTCTTCAACAAACTTGGGTCTCCTAGGCAGTGGTTTAACGTGTCCATAATCACGAAACTGTGAATGTATCTTAGACACAGTTCCCTGGGTTAGTGGTGAAACCGCTCCAGAGGGTAAGGGATAAATGAGGTGTAATTTGGTGAAAGTTGATATTATTTCGTTAAAACTCGAGTAATATAACGTTTTGGTGAAAATTGATATTTTTTCGTTAAAACTCGAGTAATATAACGTTTCAGGGTTTGTGTTCAATTTCATGCATAATTCTGTGATGAAATTGAAGTAGGGGTTGAATGTGAGGGGCTGAATATGAATTTAGTTTCGGAAGAATATTACATTAAATTATTAAGTGTACGTAGAGTTTAGTTCCTCGATCTTATTTTTTCATCGAGAAATTCACATTTTACCATAAAATTAGTTGGGGTGATGGCCTGAATTTAGCACTTATGTGGTGTCACAAAAGTAACAGAATAGCAGAATAACTCTGAAAGTTCAAGTCGCGCAGAAAAAAGGTTAAGACAAGGATTTTTTCCTGGCTATCTGATGGTGACCTTGGATTTGATCTTAGCGATGACTTTTAAGGTCAACTTCATATTTTCCCTGAAAGTCAACTAGGGGGTGATTATATATAGGTGAAATATTAAATAGTTTTGTAATTCAGCAATCGACATCAAATTTGGTGCACAGGTAGCTGTGCACAACCTGATGTCTGGAGTATTTGTGATCGCTTCAGAAAAAATTATAGAAATAATGGGTTGATTGGGGAAACTGGCACTTTACTATTAAAAATCGAGTAATATATTGTTTCAGGGGTTTATGAGTACAGGAATACGAATACTTTCTTTATGGGAAAATCATGAACCCTAAATTCATTTCACGAGAATGTTTTCTGAGGAGAGTAAATTATCACGGCGATGTGGAAGTTATGATTCAATTTGCAGCACTAATTTTTAAATGGAACAGCCTGTATTTTACGTTTCTGCTCCAACTTCTGTATATCATTCCTACCCATAAAGTCTTTGGTTTTGGAAATATTCACATTTATATCCGCGTACCTTGATTCGCGTAGTGATCAGTTTTAAAGAAAAGTTTTTCAGTTTTTTATTCAATTCTAATAACCGATTATTTAGCGAACTTTTGAAAAAAAGTTTATTAAGATATTATAAATAACTTTGGTACAAAAAAGGTAAAAAATAATTAACTTAATAGCATTATCTATGTTTACATTTCTACTAATATAAGTAGTTGATAAATTAATTTCACAAATGTCAAATGGAACATCAAAGTGACAGCCTTAAATAATGTTTTTATTTCTGACAGCTTGTGATATAAAAATATGATTCTTTTTCCCCTTATATTATTCTTTAAAGTTAAAAGATTACTGTCACTTTTTTGTTCAATTTCAATTACAGATTAGGTATATAATTTTATTTTTTTTCTTCAGCAAATTTTCCGGAGAACTGATTGTCATGCTTTTCGTTACGAGCATTTTCAGATGGGACCTAGAAAGAGTCTCCTTGGGAAACGAGTCATTTGTAGTCGAGTTCTTTTAACGACAATTTTCGACCTTTTTTTTAAATTTCAACAACACACCACGAGGGCTTACAGCCTAAATACTATCCTACCGTGGGTGTTGACAAGGAGGAAAGAGGCAACTTGTTAATTCTGGACTTGACGGTTTGGAGGTTCGGAGGAGAAGGAAAAACATGTGCCGGCAAGGAATTCCACAACTTGGAAGTCCTCGGGACAAAAGAGCGGGCATAACAAGATGTTCTATGTCTGGTGACCTGGACCGTAAAAGGGTGCATTCGCTCTGTTCCCCTGGTAGATCTGCTGGGAGCAGCAGGTGGGGGAACTATGGAGGAAAGCTCCTCTGAGCAGTGCCCGTGCAGATAGATATATATATATATATATATATATATATATATATATATATATATATATATATATATATATATATATATATATATATATATATATATATATATATATATATAAGAGAGAGAGAGGTCACCAACTGCACGTCGGTGGGCAAGGGATGGCAGCCTTTGGGAGAGGGTAGGGTCACCGATGAGACGTATAGCTCTCTTTTGAATGGAGTCCAGGATAGCGAGTGTAGAAGCGGCAGCTGCACCCCAGATGTGCAATATTCGAGGCTTGGCCTTATTTGTGAAGTATATAAGGTATAGAGATTAGCTGGTGAAAAGTATTTGCGAGCCCGGAAGGGGAAACCTAATTTCTTAGCAGCCGCTTCTGCAATTGATGTGACATGTTGGTGCCAATGAAGATTTCGATCCACATAAATGCCAACAAGAGAAAAGGACTCATTACTATGAATAACTTGGTTGTTCATTGTGATAGGTTTAGGGCTGGTGTATCTCTTATGAGAAAGAAAGCAAGACTGTGATTTGGTGGGATTGAATTGTACAAGATTTCTACTTCCCCAGTCTAATATTTTTTGGAGATCCACGGAGACAGAACCCTCCATGAGTCTGCGATCCTCATCTAATTGGGCTAATGAGACAGGCTTAGAATATTGTATATTTGAGTGGAGGGCGCTGTCGTCCGCGTAACTGTGAACTGGGTTGGATGTGCTAGAGAGAAGGTCATTGATGTGGAGAAGAAACAAAGTAGGGGCTAAAGCTGAACCTTGAGGAACTCCTGCATTAATTGGATACAGTTTAGAGGAATGGCCATCCACAACAACAGAAATGCTCATGTTGGAGAGGAAATTTGCTGTCCAGGTACAAAGTTTTGGTGGTAGGCCATAGGCCGGAAGTTTATTAAGCAGCGCTGCGTGCCAGACCTGGTCGAATGCTTTGGATGTGTCTAGAGCGACAATCTGGGATTCACTGTGTAATTCCATAGACTTGTTCCAAGAATGGGTGACAAAGGAAAGGAGGACGGCAGTCGATCTGCGCTGACGGAATCCATACTGCCTGTCGTGGATTAGACTGTGTTTTTAAAGAAATTTAAGTAATTCGGTATTTATATACTTTTCCATCACTTTAGAGACGACTGAAAGGAGGTGGGTTGAGAGTAGAATTGCCGGCGAACAACGAAGCAAAAAGTTCAGCCTTGCCCAGGGCGGTAGAAACAATTTCATCCCCTGAGACAAGAGGTGGGAACGTGCTTTTGCAGAAATTATTCCCAATAGATTAAGCAAGACTCCAGAAGGGTTTGCCGCCGTTGGAGCTTAAGAGGACTTTGTTTTTGATGTGGTTATTAAACGAGTTTTTTGCCTCGGAAAGAATGCGGACATAGCGGTTTCTTGCGTCGTTAAATGCTTGACGGTATTCTTGACTGCGATTGTGTAGAAGCGTTTTGTGAGCTTTGACCTTTTTAAGTCTGGTCTTGTCACAGGATTTAGAGAACCAGGGCTTTTGAGTGGCTGAAGAGGTTTTCTGTGTACGTGGAATAAATAATTCCATGCCAGCTTGGATAATGTCGGTGACGTTTTGTGAGATATCAGAGGGGTCAGGATGAGAGAAGCAGACAGACGCCCATGGAAATGAGGAAAAGTAATCCCGCATTTCTTCCCAGTTTGCGGAGTTGTAGTGCCAAACGATACGTGGGTGTGATGACTGTGTGACCTCGCGTTGCATTGCGCAGGAAGCAGTGACCATGCCGTGGTCTGAGCGACCAACGGGGGCGGTGACTGATATCTTATAGCATTCAGGTTTTGTAGTAAGAAGGAGATCCAAGGGATTTGAGCTGTGTGTTGGGATACGAGGAAAGTAAGTAGGTTGCTGAAGCATATGGGCTAAAGAATTGCTGACTGCAAAGGCCTCCGCTGCTCTTACTTGTGGATCGGTTTTTGAAGATCCTAGCCATTTCTTATTATGGACATTGAAGTCACCAAGAATAGTGACCTCGGAGGAAGGATATTCAGAAATCAGATGGTCGGTTTTTTCAGAAAGGTAGTCAAAGAGCTGGACAAAGTTGTTGTCAGAAGGTGACCGGTAAATGCAACAGATGAATTTAGTTGCAGCCCTGAGAGAGAGTTTTATCCATAGTATGTCTTTTCTTCCAGCTTCTAAATTGGGGAGTGTGGTGCAGGGTAGATTGCTGCGGACGTATGCGCACACGCCCCCATGCAATATAAAGGAAGTAAGGAGCTCATACCCCGGGAAATTAAGGTGATTAGTGGCTGTTTTGGCACTGATTTGGGTTTCGGTGAGGAAGAGGAGTTGGGGCCTGTTAGCCTGGAGGAAATGATGGACGGAGTTCAGGTTAGAATTTAGGCCACATATATTCGAAAAGGATATGTTAAATCTTGATGTTGGCGCCCCCTGTACACCCCTCTCCCGGAGAACCGAATGGAGGGGTATTTTACCTCCTGAATCTTTTGTACAAGGAGGAGCCATCATAATTTTTGCTTATAAGGGAAACCGACTCATACACCAGAACCGGAAACGTCTGTTGGGACTTCACCGGCCCCTTGATGTATGGGGTCGTACCTCCTCGGGAGTGAAAAAAATCCTATACTATTACGTAAAGGTAAATTCCACTACCCCCTGCTATGGATTGGATTGGATCAATGTCTACCCCTTTAAAAATAAGATTAATAAAGGGACTATCAATTGTCCAATAGTTATGCCTTTCGACATAGTAGGAGGATACAAAACATTATCATTTTGCATCCATGCCTATGCAGACGGCAAACAATTTTTAGAGCCTACAATTAATGCTAATTAATGGTTCTTTCATAAGCAACTTGATTTACAGTTAAATCTGTTGCCACACGAAATTTTTAAAACGATTAGGATTCGGATCACTTTTGATGCCGCGCTGTATATTGATCGCTCATTCTACGTCGATTATGTTTACTTAGCGTTCCTGTCTGAAGCTTTGGCTTGAATATGAGCCCTCCATTATGAAAATCCTCTTACGAGTAAAAAATTATACCAAAAAACAGAAAAACCTCTTTTTTGTAACATCCTGTAGCATTATCGGTACAAAAGTATTATCGTATTTTAAGTATTATGGCATAAAAAGCTTTTTAATGTTTACTCACTCTTAGGCTACGGACGTGTTCCATTATTTTACTTTTGCGGCTAATGAAACGAGCGTTCAAGGCAATCTACTCCACGATACAATACAATTATTTTAACAAAAAGTATAACAGCCAAAGAGTGGGTTAGGTTAGGTTGTGAGTAGCCCATTTCAGTCCATCGACTGTGACCTTAAGGTGTATTGTGGCTCACGCCTAATTGTCTCGTATTTCACTCAAGTCCAGCCTCTTACAGAAGCCGACAATTTTTTAGAGAGATCTTCTGGTGCAAGTTGGGTCTTGCCAAAGATCAGGTACCTGGTCCGGTCCGCAGCCGGACAGCAACATAGCACGTGCTCTGCTGTTTCGTCACTCTCCGTACACTCGGTTTCTTGTCCAAGCCCAATTCTGTGCAGGTGGTCACGTGTATACAGGCCGACCTGAGTTCTCTTCTTAACTCTGAGAGGCCCTATATGAAGGCGTTAGTGTGCTAAACCCGGGACATTTTGCTATTGTTGGAATGTGTCCATCCGTCCAGGTCTCCAAGGTGACTTTCGCTGTGCATGAGGATATCCCCAGCGCGGGTTCCGGTCCGATATAGTTCACCTCGGCACCACACCCGGCAAGTGCGTTGACCGTTACATAGCCATCAAGGTCCGAGTGCCCCGGTATCCAGACCGGTGACACCTCATTGGTGCTCCCCAGTTCATGGAGGACAGTCTTGCAACAACATATCGTTTTTGAATTGCAACGGCAGGATCCAAGTGCTTCTATAGCAGTCTGGCTATCAGAAAATATTTTTATCGATTTGGGTGTGCAACGGTTTTGTTTCATCTTCCTTGCACACACCTCGATGGCGTATACTTCTGCCAGCTAAAGAGTTAGTGTAAAGGTATAGAAATTAGACGATACATTTGTTAGGGTTGAAAACCTATAAAGTTTAATCATTTTCAGTCATACTGGTTTTTTTCCCTTAAGGCTCGTCCACGGCCTTGCCGCCCTGATAGCACTGAAATTTCAGTCATACTGGGCGTCTTAAAAAAATACAAGGCAATTACTGATATGTTTAAAAAACTTCAGAGTTCATTTTAGGTGTAAATTGGAAAAACGTATGTTCTATCACCTATGAAGTGCTTAAACAGCGCAGATTGGCAATAGTTCTTAGTCTGCCACTTTGTCGATCAGGCGAATCCGATCATTTTCTTTTATACGACCGAAGTTGTAAAATGCAGTTTAGCGAGTTGTACCTCTTATATAGAAACACCCTGTATTCGATACGTGTGTTGAATAAACATTAGCTATTCAAAACGTTAATCACTCAGTCAAACATTATGATTTGAATTACAGAAACTAAGATTTACATAAAGTGATGACTAAATACCCCAGTTCAAATTGTTGTATGGCTTGCATTAATTATTTTTACGGAAATACTGTTTTTTTTTAATGAAAGTATGCATGTCAATTATTTACTCGACAAAAGAAGCCAATGTAAAAAGGTATGTTTCAAGAAAAACTGAAGCACAATTGCAAAAAAAGAATACCTAATTATAAATTACTTCTGTCCAGACTTCCTATAAATACTTAAAAAATTGGGACGCAGCCCTAGACCCATCACAATGAACAACCAATTTATTCAAAGTAATGAGTCCTTTTCACTTGTTGGCATTTCTGTGGATCGAAATCTCAATTGGCACCAACATATCACATCAATTGCAGAAGCGGCTGCTAAGAAATTAGGTTTCCTCTTCCGGGCTCGCAAATACTTTTCACCAACTAATGTCTATACCATATATACTTCACAAATATGGCCAAACCTCGAATACTGCTTCCCCATCTGGGGTGCCGCTGCCGCTTCTACACTCGCTATCCTGGACTCCATTCAGAAGAGCTATACGTCTCATCGGTGACCCTACCCTCACCCAAAGGCTGTCATCCATTGCCCACCGACGTGCCGTTGGTGACCTCTCTCTCTTTTATATATATATATCTGCACGGGCACTGCTCAGAGGAGCTTTCTTCCATAGTTCGTCCACCTGCTGCCCCCAACAGATCTACCAGGAGAACAAAGTGAATGCACCCTTTTAGTGTTCAGGTCACCAGACATAGAACATCTTGTTATGCCCGCTCTTTTGTCCCGAGGACTTCCAACTTGTGGAATTCTTTGCCGGCACATGTTTTTCCTTCTCCTCCGAACCTCCAAACCTTCAAGTCCAAAATTAACAAGTTGCCTCTTTCTTCCTTTTCGACTCCCACGGTACGACAGTATGTAGGCTGTAAGCCCTCGTGATGTGTTGTTGAAAAAAAAGCGATTTTACCCAAAAACAACCCGAATCGATCGTTTGTCGAGAGCTAACTGCATACCAAATTTGAAGACGATATCTCAATTCGTTCTAAAGTTATCGTGGCTACAAACAGGCAGCCATACAGACAAAAAAAAATCGTTCCCAAATCATGTTTTCTATATGTTTTCATACTTTTTACAACGTTTAAGCGAAAAAAAAAAATTTTGAAATTTTTGTCGCCGATGCGATACTTCGACCCGTTGTGACGATGTGGAAGTCAAAATATATGGACAACAATGCCGTTGCCTAAGATATTTTGATGACATCGCTGATCAAAGAAACAGAAAAAAAATTGGGACGCAGCAAGTGCGTTATGGTGGCGAATTTTTATTAAATACTTGAAAGTTTTAATAACTCAACTTGCTATAAACCTAGAAAGTTGAATTTTGGTATATAGTAGGGTTTACCAGGGCAACATACCTCCAAATTTAATGAAAATAACTTTATTTTTTCAGGGTTCCCACTAAAAACAGCATATCAATTTTCCCGACTTTTCCCTGATTCGCCAAAATCCATTTCCCTGACTTTGATCTTCTACAATTTACCCCCAACATGTGTAACACACTACTACAGAATACAGTAGGTCTTCGCGTCATGGCGGAAAACATACTTCCCCATTTCAAAAACGACCAATGAACGCAAAATAAAAAAAACAATTATTGTGGTTTTGTGGAAGAAGAAACTATTAAATAAATGGATAGAATTTCACAAAAAGCAAACCCGTTGTTTCAATTATTTATCATAAAAAGGAAACAAATCAATTTCCCTGACCGAGACAAAAATTACCCGACTCCTAGTCAATTTACACAATTTTCCCAAATTTTCCCTGACAAAATGTTTTCTTCTACAAATTCCATGACTTTTCCCGGTTTTTCAGGCGAGTGGGAACACTTTTGATACACAAAACTGGTGCGCTCGTGTTGGCTAACGAACTCGTGTCAAATTTCGTTCAAATCGGTTTAGTATTTTTTGAGTTATCGCTCGGACACACACACACACACTCACGCGCGCACGCACGCAAGCGCACACATACACACACAGGCGCGCGCGCACACATATAAACATTCAAGCGGACCTTGGTTTCGGGTTTTAGGGGCCCAAATTCGCGCCCATTTGAAAAATTTTTGGCAAAATCTCACCATCGATACCTCTCTATTAGCGAATTTTTTAAATAAAAATTCGCTAGAATTACGAAGAATGCTGGGGGTTCTGGATGGTGTCAACATGACGAAAACAAAATTACTGAAGGTAAGTAAAAATAAGAGTATGAAAATGGATATAAAGATGAACGGCCAAAAAACTTGAACAGTAGAAATCTTTACGTACCTTGAATGTATTGTTATAGATGATGACAAATGTAGAAAAAGAACTGAGAAGAACCGCGATGGCAAAGCAAGCATTTCATAGACAAAATACTCTGTTCGTTAACAAACATTTTAACTTGGAAACGAAGAAGATCATCAAGCAATACGCATGGTATGTAGTTATGTATGGGTCGGAAAGCTAGACTTTGATAAACAGTCCACGAACAGAATAAAAGCTTTTGAAAAGTATGCAGAAAAATGACAAAGACAAGGTCCACCCGACATTGGCAGGAAGAAAACAAAATGGGTGGGACATATTCTGATATACAAGGTTATTATAGAGTATACTTCAGCTTATTATGTATTTTTAACAAATTAGGTTAACAGGATGTGAAAGAAATTCTATTGCTTAAATAATGCTATTTATTATGTCCAACAGTGGTTTACGCAAATGTTCGATATGCCGTACATTTTGCTGCTGTTCAATCACCAACCATTCCTCCAAATTATACATAGCATTATTCACAATTTCTGGTTGAATTGCAGAAATTTGCCCCCTAATAGAGCCTTTTAATACCCCCAGGGTTGTTGTTCATGTTCTAAACACCAAATTTTTTAACCAACCACAGTCGGTAATCCGCTGGACTAAGATCGGGGGATGTGGAGGCAATGAATTTACAAAATGTCTACTTAGAACACGGTCTTAAAAAACAGCAGTTAACAACTCTTTTAACTGGTCCGCAAAAATGCGGGGGTGCTCCATCGTGCATAAAAATGATGTTTTCAATTCCGCCGTGCTCGCTTTGTATCCGTGGAATGGCATAATCTTGTACATTTGCTAGTATCGTTCATCAGTAATAGTTACAGATACTATCTCTCCATTCTGTGTCTCCTCACAAAAGTATGGTCCAATGATTAAAATTTGCTGTCAAACCGCACCAAACGGTGACTTTCTTGTCATGAAGACCTCCCTGAACGACTTCATCTGGATTATCTGTTCACCATTATCGACAGTTTTGAGCCTTGACTCCACCATTTAGCCTCATCTATCCATACAATACGGGATAACCATTAAAGTTCAATTTCCATCTGAGACAACATTCGTTAAAGAAAAATAATACCTGATAGGAAAATCCGCATCCTTTAATTCAAACAGCAGTTTCAGTTTATAGGGAGACAATTTTAAGATTTTGCGTAAAATTTTCTAAACCGTGGTGTATGGCATTTGAAATGCACAATAAGCCAAAGGCTGCAGTGCTTTCGGGGCGCCGAAGTCGCGGACGAGCCCTGAGGGAAAAAAAAGATGGCATTTGCAATCGTTTTGATATAGATTTCATACTACTGATTGTTAGCGGATTAGTGTTAGCTATGTTTTGTTTATCTAGAAGAATTTCTGCAACTTCACTAATCCTTGGTCTTACTGGATCTCGGTAGGTCAGTTACACACCCTGTTCTATCAAATTTGCTAATCAAATTACAGTATGCTTTCATTTGACAGGGCCCTGTTATCAAACCAATTTTCTTACGAAATCTCCGTAATCCAGCAGTGTAATTTCTACCACAATTGTAATAACATTGTACCAAACCAACTCTTGTTCGTGGATCCATGTTATTAAAGTTTAAATCGTTTCAATGTACGTTTACGTGAGTTTTATTTTGAGAACAATTCTCTAAATCGCATGATTATATTTGACACTTGTATCAGTAATTGACATGAGAAGTCTTTTTGTTTTCCACAAATACAGATAAAATTCAATTATTGAAGAAACTAGATTCCATTTATTTTTTGCTACTAGCTTGAATTTTTTAAATTATATAAGACTTTAAAGTATACCCCTTACATTATGATGACCCTATACAGGGTTACAACTAATTAATTGCTCAATATTGGCATCTCAGTAACGGTAAGAGATACCGAGTTGGTTAAATTACCAAAAAGTTGCCTACATTTTAGCTGATCCAATATCTGAAAACAAATTTTAAATATGTCGCTTCGTTCTTGAAATATCCTGAAAAAACTGAAAAACTCAATTTTCAAGATTTTACAAGAAATCCCTTATTATCAAAAATGGGCTCCTAATTTTTGCTTTGTGAGCATAATTTGATATGAGCAATCAACTGACGGCATCAGAATTGACCTACCTACTCTAATTTTTGCGCAGCGATAGTCAACTTTTTTTAATCTTATGTCCGCCATATTGGATTTTTTATTTTTCAGGTGGCAAAAAGATTAGCCTTTCGAATGGTATAACACACTTCATCTTTTTCTTCATAAACATTGTACAAATAAATAAAAAAGTAATTATCGTCGCAAATATCAAGTAGGTCTGTGTCATTGTTTTGTAATTTGTTGTTACGATTTATTTGAACTGTCAGTTTGAAATCTTCTACATTATGTATGCATTAAAAACATTTTATTTCAAGACTTGTGTTAAATTTGTTCTAAAATTGTATTTCCAAAATGGTTCGCTTTACTGTGAAAGAGAGAAGATATATGTATGAAGCATACATCCGAAGTTTTAGAAATTCGACCCGTGCTTCCTAGTTATAGCAAGAAAAATATCCAGAACTTGTGCAGTCAAGTCGGTATATCTTCGCCAAAATAGCAAGAGTTATGGATGAAACTGGTACTTTGATGAGAATATGTGTTCCCTACAATGTGGAACCCAGTTCTAACGAAATCAATGCTTTTGCTCAAGTCAATATAAATTCCAACTTATCCACAAGACATATTGCGAGAGGATGTGGAATAAGCCAGCAGCTATCGTCAAAGATTCTTAAAAAACACAAATACCATCCTTATAAATACACCATAGTGCAAGCACTTTATGAGCCAGATCAAGACCGGCGGTTGCAGTTTTGCCAATGGTTTACTAAGAAGTTGCAAATACACAATGCTTTCACAGCTAACATATTGTGGTCGGATCAGAGTTCAGTTACAAATAACGGTTTGTTTAATAGACGGAATCATCGTTACTGGAGTAGAGAGAATCCTAATCTTTTATACGAGTGGCGACATCAAAATACGGTGAGTTTGACGATACAGTTATAGGACCATTTTTCATAAGCAATAGGTTGAATGTCGACGGATGCCTTCATCTGTTAACTAATGACCTTATGGAATCTTTTTATAACCTCCCTTTGCAGCAAAGAGCCAACATATGGTTTCAGCAAGACGGCGCACCTGCACGCAATTGCCGAGCCGTAAAAGCTTATTTAGACCAGACGTTTGAAGATAGATGTATAGGCAATAATGGACCCGCTCGCATGCCGACAAGATCCCCAGTTCTAACCCCAATGGACTATTTCTCTGGGGATATGTCAAAAATTAAGTTTACCTTGAGCATTTTGACAACGAAGAAGAGTTAAAGAATATTATAATAGATACAATTTGCTCCATATCTCCTGCTATGATAAGATCAGCAACACAGGGTATGCGCGAGAGGGTTCTTCAATGCATAAATAACAATGGAAGACATTTTGAACATCTTCATTAACATTACACACCTTTACTATTTAGTAGGAAGTATTTGTTATGTATTGTTAGTTTGTTTATTCACTAGTTGTAAGTTTCGTTAGTATCTATGGTTATTATGATGTTATTCTGTTAATTAAAATCTTGTGTGCTGACATTTTGACAAATAACGAATGTTGATAATAAAATGACACATACCTACTTGATATTTGCGACCACAATCAGTTTTTATTTATTTGTACAATGTTTATGAAGAAAAATATGAAGTTTGTTATATCATTTAAAAGGTGAATTTTTAAAAAAGTTGTCTATCGCTGCGCAAAAATTAGAGCAGATATGTCAATTCTGATGCCGTCAGTTGATTGCTCATATCAAATTATGCTCACATAGCAAAAATTAGGAGCCCACTTTTTCGAATAAGGGATTTATAGTAAAATATTGAAAATTGAGTTTTTCAGTTTTTTCAGGATATTTCAGGAACGAATCGACGCATTCAAAATATGTTTTCAGATATTAAATAAGCTAAAATATACGCAACTTTTTGGTAATTTAACCAACTCGGTATCTCTTACCGTTACTGAGATGCCAACAGTGAGCAATTAAATAGTTGTAACCCTGTATAAAGTTTTTGTAACAATATTTGAAGGACGCATACTTGCAAAATGGGGAAGACGCAGGACAAGAAGAAAATTTCTAAATGTCTGACGCAATTGATAAAATATGGAAGCTACAAGAAATGAAAAGAAATAGTCATGAATGCGACGACAGGGCGACATCGACTTTAGACTATGATGATAGGTAGGAATTTACTTGTTTTCTTGGTGTAATAATAATATGTATAAAACTGCAACAACTTGCTCACTTAAGCGACTTTCTACCTTAATAACTTGGATACATGTGTTAGCCCACATACCTTGAGACACCCTGTATATGGTGCTATTAGGAACAAATAAGTTGTTTTTTTCGTAGAAATCGTTCAAAATAAATGAGTAAGAGCGATATACTTATAATTTATACAAAATAATGGAATTTGTTGATAACTTTTCCAGTAGCAATAGTTTTTTTAACATTTGTGTACCTAAACTACCTTAGGAAGCTCGTTAGTATAATTGGTTCATAAAGATTATCAGTTATGCCATCATAATTTTTTAATTTTCGACTGACGACAAGTTCGTCATTATTTCGGGAAAGTGGAACTCACGTATTACATTCTCGTTTGCATGCATAAGCGTTATCATAGTTTTACTAATTTGGCTGTTTTCTAAGGCGGTGTTAATTATAGAAACCCGACGTTTAGGCCTATTATCACTCCAAATGTATGCTATCTAGAAATAGACAAACATAAACATAGACAACACGGTAAATAATTTGTACCGGGGCAAGTGAATCGAGGTATGGTGCTGGTATACAGGATGTTTCATAATTGAATGCTGATGCTTAAGGGTGATAATCATTGGATGATTTTAATAAAAATTCTTTGTGTGAACATAGGTCCATAGCCGCTTTATTTCTGAGGTGCGGGGCGTTGAAATTTGAGAAAAAAATATATTTTTAATATCTCGCTCTGAACATTTTTAGTGAATTTTTATTTTAAAAATGCACTAATAGAGAGGTATCGATGGTGAGACTTTGCAAACATTTTTTCAAATGAGCGCGAACTAGGACCCCTAGAACCCATATCCGGGGTCAGTTTCAATTTTTATATGTTTATATATATATATATATATATATATATATATATATATATATATATATATATATATATATATATATATATACAGTGTGCCCAAACTGGATGGGAATGTATTGCTATCTCCGTTATTATTAGAGATAGGGAGACGGTTAACGTACCAATGTTTTGTAGAATTTCATGCTTGTTCCAAATATGGCTTGTATTGTGCCCTGCCTCTTTTCAGTTTCGAGTTATTTTGAAAAAACCAAAATTTGTCGATTTCTTTTTTGTTCAATATCTAAGTAGGCGTGATCTGACATGTCTAAGACTTGCACATCAGGACACTTTTTACAGAGAAATCTTTTTGTGATATTCTCAACTTTGAATTGTCGTTTGTTTTTGAGCTACAGGTATCAACGTTTATCTTTATTATGGCAGCCGTATTGGTTTTTTTGCTCATGTGATAGCCTGTGAAAAGAGCTTTCCAATGATGTACAACATGCTTGAGAAATATTGTAATTGCACTGACAATTTTGAGAAAAACCGTTTTGGGGATAGTAGGCTATGAAATCCAATACCAGAAAACAAATGACAAAAAAGTGTTCAAAAAGCAGTAGGCCATGGAGTCTAACAATAGACTTCTACTTTCAACGTAATTTTCCGTAACGATTCACGATAAAAAAATATTGTGATTTAATTTACAATACTTAATTAGGTAATAATGCTAGGTAATATTATGTGAAACAGTTTAATAACGAAACCCGGCATTAACAAATTGAAACTTAACCACCACAAAACAACACACAATTAGAAACGGAACTCAACAAATAATAAAATAGAAACTTAAAAATACACTAAATAGAAAATTGTTCAATATGGCCACCGTTTTGTTCAATGCACTTTATACACCTTTTTGAAACATGCCTGCAAACTCTGGTGAGGGTGTTTCAGTTAATATGATTTATAGCTTCCGTGATTCTGTTTCGTAATTCATTGATATTTTGTGGTTGATCGAATTTATACACATCATTCTTCAGAGTACCCCAAAAATAAAAATCCATGGGTGTTATATCAGGACTTTTAGCACACCAATGAACTGGCACACAAATGACACGATTATTAAAATTTTGGTACAAAAATTCTTTGACGATCCTAGCATTGTGAGCTGGACAACCGTCTTGTTGGTACCAAATCTCGTCTAAATTATCATGAACTCTTCTAATTGTTGGGAAGATATCATTTCTCAATAGATCAAGATACATTACCCCAGTTAAATTATTTTCAAAAAAACCTCTGGACGCAGCAAGTGCGTTATGGCAGTGAATTTTCATAAAAATATTTTTAAATAGCAAATATGTGTGTTTTTTTAAAGAAAGCAGGCATCAAATTTAGTTACCAGTATAACCTATATAGTAAAAACAATGTACCATGTTTCATCAAAACAACTTTATTGTTTGAAAATGTACAAAAATTTCCGAAAGTAAACTTAAATTGTTCCCGAAAAAACTGGTTTTCTGGTCAACCTTATAGGTTAATAGCAAATTGATTCAAAATTTGAAGCATTTAATGAAAATTCGCTACCATAACGCACTTGCTGCATCCCGAATTTCTTTTCTTACAAAGATGTATTATATTTCGATGGAAAATACAAAAATTCAATAACATAGGACGTGTTCGATTAAAAAAATTCACTAAAAAAAAAAGGAAAATTTGAATCACCAACGACTTATGGGCCACCCTGTAATTGTGGAAATATTTTTTAAGATTTAGCTTAAGAAACCCTACAATTAATGTATACAACTTTTTTTCGTAACTTGCATAATAACGGATATATTGCGCTTTAATAATTTTTTACGATAAAAATGATATTGACCATTAAACGATAAACTCTATAGCCAACACTACTGCTAAAGTATCAGAGAAAGGGTCTATTTGAAATAAATTTTCTGGGAATATTTTAGTAAAATGAAGGACAATGACGATTGAAACTAAGAGCTCAGGCTTTGTAAAACATTATTCTTGAGACATTTTCCTTCCATAGATCATATTAATTTCAGGTTCATTGCCTAAATATTAACAATTTTGACGTTTAAAATCGCGACTTTGACGTTTTGAGGAAAACCCAAATTTAATTTTCTTTAAATGCCTGTAACTTTTTTGTCCTTTAACCGACAGCGCTAAATTTTGGTAGGTAGCTTACATATAACGATATAAACCCGTGTACCAAATTTCGTTGCCCTTACTTTGTTAATTCCGGATATATAAATTTTTTTCGATTTTTTTCGAAAGAAAACTCAAAATTTTCCGGGAAAACCTCGGCGGATTTTCCTGGCTAACGAACTTATCCAAGCCACTCGCGAAAGGAAGGTACTCACAAAATTTTATCAAAATCGGTCCATTATTTTTTTAGTTATAGGTGTGACACATAAATTATATATATATATATATATATATATATATATATATATATATATATATATATATATATATATATATATATATATATATATATATAAACATATAAAGTCTGAAACCGACCTCGGATTTGGGTTCCAGGGGTCCTAAATAGCGCTCATTTGAAGAAATTTTTTCAAAATTCAAAAGTCGAGATCTCCTCATTAGTGAATTTTTTTTAAGAAAATTCACTAACAGAACGGACCAACAATGAAGCTACCACAATTTTTTTAAATTAACTGTCTAATCTACAAATAAAAATAACAGTTTTTACCTAATAAGCCGCACCAAACATTAACACCAAATATGTCTTGCAAGCGTCTTTCTTCCTTTAGATGGGGATTTTCATTTGCCCAATAAAGCCTATTATGGCGATTATACACACCACAATTTGAAAATCTGGATTCATCAGTCGATATTATTTTCAAATGAATATATATATATATATATATATATATATATATATATATATATATATATATATATATATATATATATATATATATATATATATATAGTATTAAGTTTTTCGTGACGGTAATAGTGTTATTTATCAAAAAAGTTGAAAACAATTAATAACATTTTTAGTAAACTCAAAAGTAAGAATGAAATTTTCAAAGTGTCTGGAGTGGTATATTGTATTCCATGTAATAATTGTAGTTTAAGATACATTGGCCAAACAAGCAGAGTCCTTAAAGATAGGTTAACACAGCACAAAAGTGACATACGTTACAAAAAAGAACTTGCGCTCTGTCAGAACATAATCTCAACACTGGCCACAATATAAATTTTAGTAATGTTTCTATTTTACACTGTGAAACCTTAAGTAATAAAAGAATGTGTTTAGAAGAATTTGAAATTACTTTTAACGACAATTTAATAAACTTAAAGAAAGATAATAATTTTAGAAATCACTACCCCTATTTATATTTCCTAGACAAAAACAAAAAACAAATTCAATTAGATAATAGTTAGCTTCAAAGAGAAAAGTTGCCATGATAGGCCCCATTGGCATGAAGAATATGTGTCCCTGTCTAAATCCCTTAAGTAGTATCTAGATCTTAAGTAGGCTTAAGTTAACATAAAAAGCACCATTATTAATATTATTATACAAATAAATAAAATAAAAAATATCCAAAACTCCATGCTGGAACAAATTTCAATGCACCATGACAGAATGCATATGAACTGTTGAATTCACATACTAGTTGTAACAAAAGGCTTTTAAAATGTGCGAATGGTAACCATACCGCAGCCAGTGCAATCTGACGTCACACACACATAATAGTTAGCTCTATATGTCAGTTTGGCACTTTTCGACTTCAGTCAAATTTAATTAAAAGGTTTTTTATGTTTGTCATTGTATAATTAGTTCAGTAGAACTCACGTTATATGTAAGTATTTTAAACTTTTATATTTTTCCCATGTAAATTGTAAACTTTTTTTCTTTCCATGTTGTAGCCTTGAGAATGGAATAGATTTTTCCGAAAGCTCGGCCTATAATAAAGAGTTTTATTTTGCAACTGATGGCTTTCCACAATTTTTTGAGATATATATATATATATATATATATATATATATATATATATATATATATATATATATATATATATATATATATATATATATATGTATATAAAAACATAAGTCTGAAACTAACCTCGGATATGGGTTCCAGGGACCCAGTTCGCGCTCATCTGAAGAAATGTTTTTAGTTTTACTTTCACATAGTCAAGACGTGTGAAAGTATGGTATCGACGACAAAAATTGAATTTTTTCCGTTAAAACTCGAGTTTTATAAAGTTTTAGGGTTTGTTTATTATAAAACTTTCAATTTCATCAAACATCTGGTATTCTGTGCTGAAATTAAATTAGGGGTTGAATGTGTGGGGGTGGAATATCAGCGACAGAAATTTCAATTTGTTTTGCTAAAACGGTGTAAAAAGTCTCAAAACATATAGAAAACTTGGTTCTGGAACGAATCATTTTTTGTCTGTACGTCTGTCTGATATGTGCAATAACTTTCGAACGAATTGAGATATCATCTTCAAATTTGGAATCCAGTTAGCACCAGACAAAGGAACGCTTCGAATTGTTTTTGGGTCCGATCGCTTCAGGGCGGTAGTGAATAAATAGGGGTGATTTGGTGCAAATTAACATTTTTTTAGTTAAAACTCGAGTAATATAACGTTTCAGAAGTTTATGGGTGCAGGAATGCGAATATTTCCTTTGTGGTCAAGTCATGGACCCGAAATTCACTTCATGAAAATGTCTTCCTGGGGACAGTAGATTATCACAGCTATGTGGAAGTAATGGTTCAATTTGCAGCACTATTTTTAAGAAAATTCACTCAAATATAGCCTAGATGCTTTGGTTACCACAATCTGGGAAAATGACACTAAACGAAAAACACCTCATAAGGATAACCAAATTAAAGCATTATATGTTTTAAATCGAAAACCGTCCACCGGAAGAAAAAAAGTCAAGAGATCATTTTTATGAGATGATAGGGGGCAATTATAAAAATAATATTCGTTCCAAAAAAAAAAAAAAAAAAAACCAGTGGCGTATAATTTTTTAAAATTAAAAACATTGCTGGCCATGTCAACAGGGACGCCAGTGGTGAATATTAATAATCCTTTATCCTGGAAAAAAGCAGTTTTAGAGACATTGAGGAAAAAATATGTTTTCCTCAAATTTCAACACCCTGTATCTCAGAAATAAACCGATTGTTCATATGAATAATTTTATTTTTATGCGTACTTTTTATCTACCAAAACGGAAAACATATGCAGAGCTCTTTTAGAGATATTGAGGAAAAAAGATTTTTTCCTCAAATTTCAACACCCTGTATTTCAGATATACAGCGATTGCGGACCCATGTTCATATGAATAATTTTTCTTAAAATCATCCAAGGATTTATCATCCTTAAGAGCCAGCAGTCAATTATGAAACACCCTGTATTATTCAACTGTTTATGTAAGAATGATATGACAGGATGGAATGTCTTGATCATCAGGAAATGACCATTGTGTCGAACAATAGCCTATACGAGTTGTAACACGTAAAAGCAACACAATATTATGTCTACTGATAACAAAATACTTATGTTGTTTACAAATCGTAATGGTATCTATTAGTAATTGTTTGCTTTACAAAATAGCTAGTGCAGTTGGAATATCAGTTGGAATGCCAAACATTTGAAAACGCTTAGGTGATAACTATTTCACTGGAATATTGTTTTCAAACTGCCCAAGCTTATTTTACCATTAGTTATCAATATTCGTATCAAATTGCAAATATATAGTCAACAAATATTAACTTTAATAATTATTATAGAAAACTGTTTCGGTGATATGTCACTGAATTATTTTTTATCCTCTTATCTCTTTCACCCAACCCAGCATTAATTTTAAAGCTCTTGTTATAAAATCTACAGAATGACCCACGGTCGCCCTTGGTGAAAGGTACCTATTTGGAGAACCGCAAAAGCTAGCAAATCAAAATTTGGTACGAAACATTTTGAGCCTACGATCTATTGATTTAAAATAATTTCAAAATGGGGGAACTTCAGAAAGTACCGGATACAGATACAGGGTTCTCACCAAAAACAACATATCAATTTCCCTGACTTTTCCCTCATTTCCCTGACATGCCAAAATATATTTTCCTGACTTTAATCTTCTACAATTTACCCCCAACATACATAACACACTACTACAGAAGACAGTAGTTCTTCGCGTCATGGCGGAAAACACACTTCCCCATTTCAAATACAGAGCGACCAATGAACGCAAAATTAAAAAAAAACAATTATTGTGGTTTTGTGGAAAAAGAAATTATTAAATGAATGGTTCAGATTTGCACAAAAAGCAAACACATTGTTTCAGTTATTTATCACAAAAAGGAAACCAGGAATTTTTCCCTGGCAGGGATAAAAATTCCCCGACTTAGTCAATTTTCGCAATTTTTCCTGATTTTCCCTGACAAAATGTTTTCATCTACACATTCCCTGACTTTTCCCGGTTTTCCAGGCGAGTGGGAACCCTGCGATAACAACTTAGGTATTTTAAATAGAATGACCATGTTTTTCAACCTTTTCTTATGATTCTATGTTGAATTCCAGATCGACTTAAACTTACCTAAAACGTCAACTTTGGAAGATAAAAACTGTTTTATATCAAAACTAATAAAAACACTTAGTGATGCTATAAGCTTGCAAGGTGCAAAAATAAACTACAATGAGTTGCACTAGCATTCCGCATGCCTAACTCTTCAGGTTTTTGAGTTAATTGCAATTTTAGTGAATTTTCATTAAGAGAATTCACTAATAGAGAGGTATCGATGGTACGATTTTTGAAAAATCTGTTCAAATTAGCCGAATTAAGGCCCCTAGAACCCAAATCCAAGGTCAGTTGAAAAGATTATATATATATATATATATATATATATATATATATATATATATATATATATATATATATATATATATATATATATATATATATATATATATATATATATATATATATATATATATATGCATCCAACGGATAACTCAAAAAATACTTCACCAATCGAAACCAAATTTGACAATTCCCTTCATTTTGTTAATAGCTTGGATGAGTTCGTTAGGCAGTTTTGACGCACATACTTTCAGAAGAAACTGTGGAAAAACTGTTTGAAAACGCAATATCTTTTAAATTACTAAAAGTATGAAACTAAAACTTTACACGCACGTAGATATCATATCAGTGGTCCCCTCTACCAAATTTGAACTTAATCGGTTCACTAAATTCTGAGTTACAACCAAATAAAAAATAAATAATGTACGATATAACCTGAAATTACCCCTGAATGGGTGCCTATAATGTTACACAAGATCAGACAGATATATCAGGGTTACGCTGCTGTTGCAAACAAATGCTCACTATTAAACTTCAAATGAACAGGTTAGAAAAAGATGTCACAATAAACAATGAGCGGGGTTGCCATTTGTCAAAACTGTCATCTGAATTTGAAGATATCAGGAAAATATATAGTAATAAATAAAAATGTCAATGAAAGTTATTCAATTTGTTTAAAGGCAATCTAGAACAACGTTTTATTATGTATAAATATTAAGCTTCCCACTCTTCAATATATTTAAAACCCATCGCCCTCTCCTAGTTAAATCTGACAACGCCAGTTAGCTATTTGTCATTGCCATTTGTTATTTTGCAAACTGACAGTCGAATTCGAGGTTATCTTCTTCTTCTTCTTTGTTTACAGACGTAATAAACAAATAATAAGACTCAGCTAATACCTTAGAATCTTGGAATAAGGTACTTATTGTTTACTTTTAATTTTTAGTGAATTTTCATTATTATTTACTCTTCATGTCGTATATGGAAAATTTGAGGTAAATGAAACTACATAATATCATGCAGTAGTTTAAATTATACCAATGAACAGATGTGTAAATTATTAAAATTTTAATTTCAAAATTTTGTATTGTTTATATTTATTTATTTATTTCATTTTCAAAAAGTATGGATACAGCAATAGTAAATAAAAGTTGAAAGGGTTTAGTTGCAGCAAGTGCGTTATGGTAGCGATTTTTCGTAAAAATATTCCAAATGGTGATAATTCAATTTTCCATTAAAATAGAATCTTCTTTTTTGATACATACTAAAAGCTATATAAAAACAGCGTGGGTAGTAAATTTAAAAAATAACACAATGAGTTTCACAAGCAACGATAAATTTGTTTCAGAAAACTATTTATGTTATTTTGTTTGCAGAAACTGTTTCGATTGAGTGGACTAAAACGGATCATCCAAGCGACTAATAAGGAAAAATACCTGCCATGTTTATAATTTGGCAGGTACATTCGTTTTGTAAATAAAAATTAAATTTTCGGTAAATTTACAGATTAGCACACGGGGACTTATTAGAAAAAAATCAGAAACATGCTTAAATCTCCTTCTGAATGCACAAACCACAAGAAATATTTCTGGCAAACAGCCCCCAAGAAAGTTACGGGACCAGGAGTGAATAGGGGTGTTGGGCGGGGAAGAAGATAAAAAGTAAATGTGAGCGAAAAGTGCGAAAAAAGAGCTTAGGACCTCTATAAGCTGCCTTTATCCCATTTTGCTCCTATAACTCCTTAAAATTCTGTTTATCCCACCCAAAACCCCTATAATCACCGCAGGACCCGTAACTTTCTTGCGGGTTGTTCCCAATAAACTTTTCTTGTTTGCATTGTTCTTGCTTAGGCATTGAGGGTGGTTGTAGGCATGCAGAAAGGGAAGGGGAACCCTGCGACAAAGCAGCGAACCAAGATTTTCAATTTATGTTTAAATTGTTACCCCATTTCATCTGATTAAAATATTTTTCCAAAAATGATATTTAGGTTGCCTTGTTTGTCAGTCTTACATATAGAGCTACAATATTTCATCATTTTCAAAAAGTGTGGATACAGCAACAGTAAATAAGTGTTGAAAAAGGTCTGGGTGCAGCAAACACATTATGGTAGTTTTTGTAAAAATATTTGAAATCCGATAAATCAATTTCCTATTAAGCTAGCATCTTCAATCTTGAATCATAGTAACACCTATGTAAACTCAGCCTGGGTACTGAATTGAAGAAAATAACACAATGAGCTTCGCGGATAACTACAAGTTGGTTTTAAAAACATTTTTTGTTGTTTTGTTTGCAAAAACGAGTTCGATTGGGTTGACTAAAACAAAGTCATCCATGCAATTAAAAGGAAAAATACCTGCCATATTTATGATTTGGCAGGTACATTTCCTTTGCAAATGATTAATTTTTGTCTAGAAAACTTTTGTGACTTTAATGAAATTTGTAACACAATTTTTTTAAAGAGACTTGCAGCACAAGGTTTGTTGGCCGGGAAACCAGTTTTTTTGGGAACATTTTAAGTTTGTTTTCGGATTCTTTTTTTACATTTTCAAATAGTTAAGTCCTTTTGATGAAATATGGTACATTGTTTCGCCTATACAGGTTATACTGGTAAGCAAATTTGATGGCTGCTTTCTTAAAAAACATATTTGCTATTAAAAACCATTTTATGAAAATTCACTACCCTAACGCACTTGCTGTGCCCCGAATTTGTCTATTTTTTTAAGGAGTACAAGATACAAAAAATTCTGTGCGCAGCAACTGCGTTATGGTAGTGAATTTTCCTGGAGATATTCTACCGCTATTCTTTACGAAAATTATATATGCGTCAAGAAGAGTTAATTTTTGCAATATTTAATAGATTGTCTTTACCACACAGAATGTTTTGGTCTTTGGCAGTGCTCTGATCTTCAGGGTCAACCAATATTTTTTGATTAAATGCTTTTAACTTAAAAATTTAAATTTTGGCATATAATACAATTCTTATAACATAAACCTGTGTACCAAATTTGGTTGCCAAAGCTTTGTTATTTTCGGTAATAGAACCATTTTCCGAAAGAAAATCCAAAATTTTCGAGGAAAAGCTTGTCAGATTTTCATGGCTAACGAACTTCTCCAAGTCACTTACAAAAGGAAGGTACGTACCAAACTTCATCAGAATCACCGTATTATTCCCTGAGTTATCGGTGTGATGCATATAGGTATACAAACATAAAAATTGAAACTGACTCCGGATATGGGTTCTGAGGGTACCATTTCGCGCTCCTATGAAAAGTTCTTTCCAAGATTCAAAAGTCGCGATGTTCTCATTAGCGAATTTTTGCAGAAAAAATTCGCTATTTAATCACAAATTATATAACTAAAACTACTGCTAAAGCATCAGAGAAAGGGTATATTTTAAACGAATTTTCTGCAAATATTTAGTAAACTGAAGGACAAGGACGATTGAAGCAGAAACATAGGCTTTATAAAATACACTTCTTACAGCATTCCTTCACAACATTTCTTCTACATAACCTGCATTCGTTTCAGCATATTTATTAAAAGTTTCAAATTTTGACGTATCAAATCGCGACTAAAAAAACCATAAAACCGTCAACGTTTTTTCTGGTACTTCTTGACCTTTTGCGACAAGAAAACGTAATCCTTGTAATATTGACTAGATTTGGTTAACCTCACAAAACATTTTGATTTTATGCCATTCTCTGATCAGGAGTGGCACCCAAAACATGTTTCTTTAAATACCTACAGCTGTTTTTCTTTTAACCTAGATATCTAAATTTTGGTAGTATACTTTTTATAATATAAACCTGTGTACCAAACTTGGTTGCCATTGCTTTGTTATTTTAGAGAAACAAAAACTTTCCCAAAGATAATCCAAAATTTTTGCGGAAAAACGTCCGATTTTCCTGGCTAATGAATTTATCCAAGCCACTTACAAAAAAGTTCCTCACTAAATTTCATCAAAATCGATCCATTGTTTTTTGAACTATCGGTGGGATACGTATATATCGGCACATTTTGACCCTGGATATGTGTTCTAGGGGGCTTACCTCGCCTCTTTTCAATAAATATTTCAAAATGCAAACGTCGATATCTCTTCACTAGTGAATGTTTTCTACGAAACATAGAGCTTACAAAATGGATATCTTATGTGATCGCATATATTATTTTTGTAATAACAAAGTGTTCCACAGATAATATTTTGTCACACGTTACCCATCTTTGAAGTTCTGCCCTTAAAAAATTGGGGAAGATCATTAAACTTCCAAAACCATGCACACAAATGCTGACAAAAATTTAAATTAAAAACCCTACAACCCATGCAATATTTAATGCTTCGGCAAACAAAAAATCGAGCACACCTATAGAACATATCACACTCCTAATAATGTTAGACATTTGTAAAATACATAAAAAATGCAATTTTTTTAAATTTCCTAGCAGATATCTTAAAAACATGGGTTTTATAAAAGTTTGAAGTCCCTTATCGTTGACAGTTAGACAAGGATTGAAAAGCTTATCACACTCAAGTTCAACCGAGAATTAAACTGATGTGTAATATAAATTTTTAAAACTGTTAGTGTCAAAGTACTTTTGGCTCCATATAAAATTAAACATTTCGAAAAAAATATAGGTAAACTTGCAGTACCTCCTTCTGTGGGGGGTTTTTAGAACAAAAATTCAGAAACATGTTCAGAACACCCCTGTATACCCAAACCACAAAAAAAATGTCTTGCAAACAACCCCCAAGAAAGTTAGGGAACCAGTGCTGAATATGGGTGCTAAGCATGCACAATAAGCCGAAGGCTGCAGTGCTATCGGAGCCGCAAAGTCTCGGACGAGCCCTGAGGAAACAAAAAATGGGTGCTGAGCAGGGAAGATAAAAAGGAAATATGAGCGGAAAATGTGAAAAAACCCAGCTTGGTCCGACCTGTAAAAGCTGCCTTTTTTATATTTTTCATGTGGTTTATGCATTGAGGGTGGCTGTAGGCATGCAGGAGGGGAACGAGAAGACCCCCATGATCTAACTGAGTGTAACCTGAGAAATAGATAGTGATATGTAACTCCAAGGAAAGGGGTGTACTGAGAAAGGAGCATGTAACATAGCAAGTGAAAAAAAAAATCATTTTTAACTTCACACTAGGAGAGCGAATGTAAATAACTTGGCAGACAAGGAAGCAAAGGGTAAAAATAGTTTCAACAGGCATGTAAGATGCTAAACTTTATCTATCAGCAGTCGATTTCTTCAAAACTGCCTGGGAGGTAAACTGCAAATTCACCGATTCCTTAAATACTGCAGAAAAATTGATGATCATTGATAAATCCATCTGCATTATTGTACAGAAATTGCTTCAGTGGTTCCTTCCTAACTTCATCTGCAGACTAGTTTCAATTATTTATTAAATTCGCCACATCAAAAAAAGAAATGAAACGACATGGTTTTTTTAACTTGCGATCACCTTTAAGAAAATTGCATGTGAAGTTAGTATAGCTGTTCACAATCATCAAGTTACATGATAAGGAGGAACCCAATTGGATATAATAGTTTGCCTTATTAGACCTCCACTCCATGTATGCTTTTGAACAAATAATAATAATAATAATAAAAGCAAAGGAGTTAATGCTTGACTTTTGGTCATAGCATTTCGATCCCTTGGCGATTACATCTGCCATTAGATTACCTATATCAACTGTGTTAAACGTTTTTGTCAAAATTTTAAGATGTGTATTTTTTATTCAATGGTTCATTAATAAAATGTACAAGTATACTATTAACAAATAATAGCTCTTATGCATTCACATTGACATTACTTTCTTCATAATAGGTAAGTCTATAAAAAGTTTGTTAGATAAACCTTAACTTACCTTTGATGGTGTACTATATTTGAAAAGATTCCGATTTTTAACAGGCGTAAGAGCTTGTCTTTCATCACACTGTGACTTGACGTCTTCAATATTGTCTCCAAGTAACTCGTTCCGCAGAAGAATACTATACACTGAATTATCTCTGACATTTTCTCCATTTTCCCTAGCTTTCTTTGCAGTCTGGGTAGTTCTGTTGGGGTCTGGTATCGTAGCAAATCCTGTTTCCCAGTTATTAAATGCTCTCACTGGTATAAAGCGATCATAACTTGCAACCACATTCGAAGCTGGATGGGCTCCGAAAAGATTTCTTGAAACTGACAGTCTACTAGGGCGCAGTATGTTTTCGTTATTACTCCTCATCATTTCTGAACAATAAACAAAATGAGACTGAAGAATGAAGTTACGATGCAGTTTTAATGTATATAATGCATATATAAATAAGGAGTAGGGTCACTGTATGTAAATATCATCATAAAGTCACTGCCTTGATTAAGTTCAAATGTCATTTATTATCAAATGCATATTGCACTGCTTATATTCAATTTAGTATTTATTAAAATCAATTAAAACGAGGAGAAACGACTTTCGTTACAAATTATATTTCACCAAACTGTGAGATTTGTACACATAAACGCATATATAGCTACAATACACTACACACTGTTCGATTTTGTTAAGCACTAGAACCACAATAAGGGTAACCCAGTAAAGCAATAATAATTTAGAACATATTAGCATTCACCTGAAATGGCAAATATTACATTATTGCATTGAATAAACACAAATCACTTATGGTAAAGCTGAAACTACAATACAACTACCAACGCTTCATTAGCCATCATGTCTCTAGTCAACCCCCACTCTCAATTGGACCTTTAAATTCAAAAAATGGCTGCGTTGCCGAGTATGACATCTTAAAAGGTAGATGAAACCAGCCCAGACAGGATTTGAACTTTTTTAATGAGCGAATTAAAAATGTTGAAAGGTGTTGATTGTTCATTAATTGTTGTTGCCCATACTTGGTGAAAGCGTTCCATACTTAATACACACGTAGACTTCTCCTTTGGCTCCACAAATGCTAGTTTTATATCATCTGACGATGGCGTAAAAGGTGAAACCAGTTGCAGGGAGAAAAGAAAATATTTGCGAAGCCAGAGAGGAAGTATCTGCATCTGTATGTATTAAGTTGATTGGTCACCTAATCATTTTAAGTTCGTTAAAAAACTGTCAAGGTTAGGTAAAGATGTTTTTTTCACGTAACATTATTAGTGAATTTTCTTTAAAAAAATTAACTAATGAAGAGATTGCAACTTTTGAATTTTGAAAAAAATTTTTAAAATTAGCGCGATTTAGGAGCCCTGGAACCCGAATGCGAGGTTGGTTTCAGACTTTATATGTTTATATATATATATATATATATATATATATATATATATATATATATATATATATATATATATATATATATATATATATATATATATATATATATATATATATATATATATATATATATATATATATATATATATATATATATATATATATATATATATATATATATATATATATATATATATATATATATAATTTTTGCAAAGTTTCACTGTCAATACCTCTCTATAAATGCGATTTTTTTTAAGAATAAAAATTCGCTAAAAGGTAGACATATACACATAAAAACATAATTAAAATGTAAGAGAGGTAGTAATTTTCAAACAAAAATCACTATGAAGTTTTTAAATATGTGTGTTTTTTAAGCGTACTTATAACATATATTTTGAACAATAATGAATATATTAAATAATTAAGGGATATTATTCTCTAATTTTAAGTGCATTCAAAAGTGACGTTTATTTTAAATTATTGGGCACGTTCAGCCTACACAACTGTTGAGTTGCAACGCAAACATGTTTCTATTATGGTGAAACAAAACAAGTTGAATGTGCCTGAGCGACAATTTGATTCTTGCAATGACAAAATACAAAGAAGAAGTTTGTTATGTGCCTTCATAATATAACCATGTAAAGAGGTTTCGGTTATGTGGATTTACTTCTCATTAATCAATTAAAGGTAGCAAAAATAAATTTTCTTATACATTTGTTCCTATTCAAATATTTTCTGCATATAAAAGCACCAAAAAAATCTTTTAAAGTTATTTTGCTTTTAATTATTGACAAGCTAGTTTAAAATTTAATAATATCATGTACTAAATGTTCTAACAAGCGTTTGTAAATAAATCAATTGGTTTTAAAAGATTATTAACATTTATTTCAATAAAAGTTTACAATACTCAATACGCTACTGATAACTATCAACCATAGACAAAATAATATTTATTTCTTAGATTAGGTTATTACCTAATCTAAGGTGGATTACTAAAAGGGAACTTTGTATCGAAATCAGAGGTATCGACAACCAACGAATATGGTAAGAAGATTCGACGGAGTTCGAATATAGGTTGAATTCGAAACTTACAATATGTTAGATTTTGGATAGTATCGATGTGACAGAATTCGAGCAAAATTACATAAACCTATACCAATAAATTCCTCATTCTTTATGTTTAGTATTAGATATTAGCCATGATCATAAAAATATCCCAGTAATAAAATATACAGCTGACATGATTTGAGCTTTCTTTTCGATATTTAATTAAATGGATTTTTCCTTACTCTGTGGCTCTATGTGCGAATCCTGATTCGTCACTGACCTCTATTCTTTATTAGGACTTTATTATTTATTCCACATTCTACATTATTCCACACATTTAAAAACATGCGTTTTTGGTATGTTGGTCTTTTCGTTTAAAATTTGAAGCGGTAAATTTTTAGTATGTTGATGTTCAAAGAATCAAGTGATAACGATTGTGCAATATGTAATTGCGTCCTATATATTTTTTTATCATAAATCAAAACTAGCAGACGATTTTACAACTCTGTTGATCTCATTTCTTATCTTGCCTTGTGTAGTTTTAAAGACACGTTTCAAAACCAAAGTGGTTATAATTAAATGATTGAGTTTGGTTCTTGTATATGAAGGTTTAATACATACCCATGTTTCTTAAACAGTTAATATTTAATAGAAGGTTTTCTATTGCAGCAAGTAAGAAAGTATTTAAAATGAATAGGCAATCAAATACATATGAGGTTAGTTATTCTGACTCCATTTACCTTTGCTAAGATTTTTCTCCATTTTAGGCAGCTGTAGAAACTCTTAACAAGCTACAAACAAATGCAGAATATCTCAAACTTGCTAGAGAGAAAAATCTACAAAGTCAACAAACTGCACAAGCACTGTCACAAGTAAAAAAGTATTTGCGAAGGTATGTTTCCTAAAGTTAAATGTAAAAGCTTTTAGGGTATGTCCAAAATTCGATATTATCTGAGTGTTTGCTTGCTATGTAAATGATTTGTTTTGTTTTACATAATCGTGGAGCTTAGCTCTTGATATTCAGGTCACAATAGATTCAGGTACCCCTAATTTAAGTGACAGCTGGGCTGTTGAATTTTTTGTGGGAACAAAAAGTATTTGCACTCCCTCTTAGTTCAATAGCTTTATATTACTATCAAGACCTGATCTTCATCTTTAAAATCGAAACAACTTTTTTTTTATTTTCGCAACCTTGGTATATATAGAGTCATGGTCGCAATGAAAAGGCTACATCTCCTATACACTGATGATGAATCGATAAAAGGTGTGAACAAATATTAGATATAAAATATCTCCATCATCTTGCAGATGTCAGGTCTCCTAGAAATTACCTGGATTTTTCATGAAATTTGAAACTGTTTATATGGCCGGTAGGATTAGAATTTGTAACCATATTTTAAAATAAACGCTTAAAAGATATTAGGAGCCTTAATCTTATTAAATATCATCTGCTTAACAAATCTGTTTATTCTTATTTTGCAACACTTTAGAAATATAAAAAAAGTCATTTTTGGATTCTGTTTGTGGACTGCTTTAAAAGGAACATGGCAAGTACACTTGGAGAACACAAATCACAACACTTTTAAAAAAAAAGATATATTTGCATCCTCTGATGATGCTAACTTGGTTAGTGGAACCATTGTCAGGTTTTTTAAACAGTGTTGTGATTTTGGTTCTCAAAGTGTACTTATCAGTGCTCATCACAGGTTTCAATTTGCACTTAGGAGCATAACTGAAGATTCCTCTCGCCAAAACAGAGGTTTTATGAAGATAAATTTTTGTTCTAACATGTCTTATTACAAAGATGCAGGGTGTTGAAATTTAGGGGAAAATAGTTTTTTCTCATATCTCCCAAATGGGAACGATTGTTTTGAAATTTAGTGTAGTGAATGTCGCTATCAATAGCTATTACCCAGTGTAGACCCAGCAAAATAGAAAAGCCAGTGGTGTAGAATCATCACTATGGTGAACCTTTTTCAAATAATAATAATAATGTTGCGCTGGTATTAAAACTAATAAATTTTTTAGATTAAGCCATTATTCTACTACAACTAAGGATCCCTACATACTTTCAGTAAATAGCTCCCTTTTGGAGTAAATAACCTTTTCACGAAAATGTGCATTCATATTTAAATTGTATGTATTTTCAGTAATTAAATTAAATACCCAACAAATCAGAGCTGTTGCTGTCATTAAGTAATTCTTTGTTAAATCTAGTTAATAATTGTTTGAAAATAATTTGTGTCTTTTTACATGCGTACATTTTTTAAATGGGTGATTTTACTGCACAAGAAGTCCTGACATTGTTTCGTTTATGGTTTTTATGATTGAAACTTTCCGAAGATTGAGTGACCTTCCAATTACAAAGGCTGAAAGGGCTGGAGCACTGTGGAGACAAAATTTTGCAGATTGTGAGGAAGCTGTAATTGATGCAATTTTAGATAATCCTACTGCAAGTATGCGTCGAATTTCTGTGCTGTTAGGATTTTCACAAAGTTTTGTTTCCAAAACTGTACATAGGGAGCTATTATACCCTTTTTTTCCCCTTAGGGCTCGTCCGCGGCCTTGCCGCCCCGATAGCACTGCATATTATACCCTTACCACTATACAGGTGTTCAAGCTCTTCATCCTGGAGATGCCGAGTAACGTTTATGTTTTTATCAGTGCCTTATTAGAATAAATGATGATCCCTATTTTGTACTGCCTGTTTTATGGACAGATGAAGCCATTTTTATGAGAGACAGCAGTACAAATTTTCAAAAATTGCATCATTATTCATTGACAGTAGCGGCTCGTGCCTTAATGTATTGGGGGTACGCAAGAAAAAAAAATGAAGGACTCTCCTCTTTTTTTCCCGAAAATGTATTATAAAAAAACCACTAAACTTAATAATTATTAACTACTTACCAAGTTTTCCTCTAGTTAGTTATAGGTTATAGTAGTTAAATAGTCATTTCCTCTGATAATTACTAACTATATAATTTTAAATGTGTTGTTTGATATAAAGACATGACAATATGTGATCTTTGTCATTTTATACTTCACGTATCTTTTCAATTTTATTATATTTATTTATATGTACATTTACTTGTCTATTAATTTATATATTTATAAACGGCTAAGCCTATGTAGGTTAGCATTATATAATTTCAAATGTTTTGTTTGACATAAAAACACCACAATATGTGATCTTTGTCATTTTATACTGCACGTATCTTTTCAATTTTACTATATATATATATATATATATATATATATATATATATATATATATATATATATATATATATATATATATATATATATATATATACTTTTTTTAACGTGAATTTTAGATTGCATGAATTATATGAAAATATGCCAGAATACCGTACTTGATAGACGCAAACTTATTATAAATTTTGATTAAATAATTTAATATACTTTAAAATGTCTAAATGTGAGATGCTATTCACGAGGATCTAATCTATCGTAGTTATATTCCTTCTACTAACACTATATTTTAGACTATATTTAATTATCGTTGTTTCAATTATGTAATATTTTGCTGTATACAAATCAATAATAACATTGCTTTAAGAAAGATAATATGGTCCTGGCGATAAAATGAGTCATTAGGCCTGTGATTCGACAACTGTATGCCGAGTCCCACCCTGGTCCGTTAAGCTGGAGCGATGTGGTCAAGGTCAAATATTCTATTCTCCCAACATCAAAGGGCCGCCCGCCCTACAAGATTCAGTGCTGGGTCTTATGCTGTGCTGCAAGTGTGGAATTTTAAATCGCACAACAGGATTGATTATTCGGTCGTTTTCGACGAAGATAGTCGATCATTTCGTATTGAAGTTTCCCATTTAGGTAGAGGTATCGATGGTGAAACTTTGCAAAAAAATTTTCAAATGAGCGCGAACTAGGACCCCTAGAACCCATATCCGGGGTCAGTTTCAATTTTTATATGTTTATATATGTATATATATATATATATATATATATATATATATATATATATATATATATATATATATATATATGTATATATGTATGTATGTATGTATTTATCCGTCTGATAACTCAAAAAATAATTAACCGATTTCAATGAAACTCGGCAAGTGCCTTTCTTTTATTAATGGCTTGGATGAGTTCCTTAGCTAGGAAAATCGGACGAGGTTTTCCGGGAAAATTTTGAGTTTTCTTTCAAAAAAAATTTTTTCTCCGAAAATAACAAAGCTGCTTTAATGAAATTTACTATATATATATTGCCTTGGGTAAGACCTTACTACGTACCAACATTCAATTTTCTAAGTTTATAGAAAATTGAGTTATTCAAAATTTAAACTTTCTTTCAAAAAAAAAATTTGTTCTCCGAAAATTACAAAGTTATTTTAATGAAATTTGGTGGATATCTTGCCCTAGGAAAGACGTTACTACATACCAAAATTAAACTCTCTAAGTTTATAGAAAATTGAGTTTTTGTATTTACACCTACAGATTTAAATTTTGGTACGTAATTTACTTGTGATGATGCAAACTCGCGTAAAAATGTAGTTGTGATAAGTTTGTTATTTCCGGAGAACAAAATT
The DNA here is from genome assembly GCA_964006375.1 of Tillus elongatus. Classification (NCBI taxonomy): domain Eukaryota; kingdom Metazoa; phylum Arthropoda; class Insecta; order Coleoptera; family Cleridae; genus Tillus; species Tillus elongatus. The sequence goes on along the minus strand of OZ023262.1, from coordinate 109,521,920 downwards.
TTTCGAAAGAAAACACAACAACTAGCTGATTATGATGATGTTGATGATAATATGAGACTAGATGATAGCTAATGAAACACTTGTAAAAGGAAGGTATTCAAAATTTTTCATCCCCTGATGACGTTCGCTAACTTTATTAGGGAAACGATCGTCAGGGCTTTAAAAAGATGTGTTGTGGTGATTTAGGTTCTTCAAGTGTATTTATCAGTACTCATCACAGGTTACAATCTTCACTTAGAAAGCGAGTAACCAAATTTGATCAAAGTCGGCCCATTATTTTTTGAGATCGGTATATATATATATATATATATATATATATATATATATATATATATATATATATATATATATATATATATATATGAATTGAAACTGGCCCCGGATATGTGTTCTAGGGGGTGTATACGCGCTCATTTGAAGAGATTTTTAAAACTCAAAAGTCTCGATGGCCTCATTAGTGATTTTTTAAAGAAAATTCACTAAAAATTTAAATTGGTTACAGAAAAAAAAACAAGCACTTGTAAAGCCACGGGAAAAGTCTTCGACTGTATTAAATATGGAACGGTTTCACTAAGCTAGGGCAAACAACATATGCTATTCAAATGAAATTAAGTCTTAAAAGTTTTCATCTTTAATTTATTAAATTATTTTTTATGCAAAAACTCGCTAAAAAATTCATCGAAATAACAAACACCTGATCAGATAACGGTAAAATGAAATGAAAGCCTACAAAAAATTAATAAAAAGTGAAGTCACTAACTAGGATCAGAACTCGTCTTATTATAGGACTTGATTATCTGATGCACACCGCTTAGACCACTGGACCACTGTCGACATGACAGATGTATGTGCTGGCAGGTATATACGCTAATATGTTAATTTTCTAAGGTCTTTATTATTTATACCAAACAATTTTTATTTCCAATGGATTTTTTCCTCAAATTTTAACGAAATGAAGGAAAATAACGACTTAGACACAGATCTAGGAACTTGTTAGTCATTTCGTGTCGTATTGTTCCCTCACATTAGTACGACTACCATAATTATTAATTTTGACGTTTTAAATTTTTTTAATTAGAGGCTTCCCCATCACTTTTTATCTTTTAACTTAAAGATCTGAATTTTTGTACATAGGATACTCTTCATGACGGAAACCAGCGTACCTTTTGTGGTTGCGCTTACTTTGTTGTTTCCCGAGATATTATTTTTTTTCCGAAAGAAAACACAAAACTTTCCAGGAAAACCTGGAGCGAAGGTAGGAAGGTACGTACCAAATTTGATCAAAATCGGCCCATTATTTTTTGAGTTATCAGTGTGATATATATATATATATATATATATATATATATATATATATATATATATATATATATATATATATATATATATAGAAACTAACCCTGGATATGAGTTCTAGAGGGCCTAGTTTGCGCTCATTTGAAGAAATTTTTTCAAAATGGGTTCTCCTCATTAGTGAATTTTTTATAAGAAAATCTACCAATACATTCAGGTTAACGTGGATATTATAAAAACATCTGTTCAGTATTTCAATATATAATCTTTCCTAATACTATCACGAAAGTATGCAGTTTTGTGTATTATTCCTTATCTCATATTTCTTACACTACAATAATTATTTCAATTCATCTCATCTGTTTTTTTCTTTACAATTCAAAAATAGAAAATTAGGTGATTATTGTAAATGTCTGTAAACCCGCTTGAAGGGTAACTAATCCTACAAAATGCTTGAATAGAAAGTTGATGTGATGCTTCCTTTTTGAAGAGATTTAATTCTCTATTGAACACTATCAAAAAATTCCAATTTTGGTTAATGGTGCTTCAAAAAAAATTAATGGTTAAAAAGAAGAATGGATGTGAGGGCCATTAAGTTTATTCCAGGAGGATGAGAAGTGAAATAGGTAAAAACAGCAGCCTGAAACAGTATTATCCTGTTATCAACAAAGTTTAGTGAAACATTTACTACCAATAAGAAGAGCTGTTCTCAAACGGAACATCAAACATGTTTCAATTACTGTGAGGGTGACTGCATCATCACTCCTAAAGATGACAATTAATTTTATTGTGAAGATTAAGAACAATACTCTATCATTTCTCAGATTTGACCATTGCAACAACTTAGAACATTTGTTATTGTCATATAATAAGCCATTTACACATCTATTGCAGATATTAAAATCAAATTGTATGAATTTACCACCAGATGGTAGAACTTTATTAAAACTCCAAAAACCGCTGATGTCGTAAGAATGAGAAATGGAAAGTTTTGATACCACGGTATTAAAAATTCTTTGGACACATCATGTTCTTGGCTTGACAGCTCCATAATACTACCATTGGTTTTTAATGCGGATGGTACAAAGTGCAAAATAAGACGCATGTAAGCATAAACCACCATAGCCGATAACGTTGTTAGGTTAAAATAACAACCAGAGCACAGAACTTAAAAACTATCTTCTGGTTTTGGAACCATAGAGTGGCAAGGATAACTATAGACACCCATTTAATATATTACGACGTATCTGTTACTGCAAAGTAACTACACAATGTTGAGTCATAGTGCCACTGGTTAGACTTTGGTCAAAATAGCTTTAAAGTTCTGACTTTTCAGTATTTGCCACCAAAAACAAGTTATAACTACTTTCAAGTTCCATATTTAAGTGAGTGCTACTTCAAAGTGTTTTAAAATGTGCTATTTGTCTGGATGGATGTCTACGACGCCATTATTACCTTGTTGTTAGGATAAATATATAAAATTAATTTATTCCTATTTTTGTAGTTATCGTAGCAGATTTGCACAAAATTATTAGTTGCATGTATAGAAAAATAAACTACAATACAAATTGCAGCGCTTTGAGAATAATGATGTGCAATGTCGTGTCTTACGTGATATATAATTTTTATTGAAACGCATTTCGATGGCACATAATATCTGGATGTACAAATCATTATATTTTAACAGTAAGCTTGCATCCGCTTGTATTTAAACACTCAATACATCCAAATATAAAGCATTAGAGATATATTTATTAATGTTGACTTGTAGTCAGGCTAGTATTTATAGAATTGAAATGAAAGACACACATGGTTTTAGAACATAAGACTTGAAGAGAGATATTATTCTGTGAAATAATTTGCAAGACAAAGAAAGCAAGCAGAAGATAGAGTGGGTAGTGGTAAGTTCCGTAATAGTGGCTGCTACTGTTTTGCCACACTGTGCTGTCGTAACGTGAAGACTACAGGTCGGGACGTGGCCGAATAAGTTCCTGATACCACGCAGTCACCTTGCAACCAATCTCCATGTTGGTGGTCTCTACGTGATAGGAACGTTCTTCTAACGGATCACGATCACGGACTGGTCGCAGAACACTTTGAATTTATCACGATAGTCGCGGCCACGTTCCAGCGACCAATTGTGTTAGTTGAGCTTTGCGAAACGGCTGTTGGTTCAAGAAAGTGTTTGTGTTTTACAAAGCCTACTTGTGAAATCCAATAGGAACAATACCTACGCGTTAAAAAGTGAAAATTAAGAAATTAAATATTTTGAGATCACTCCTTGTATATGTATGTTCCTCCACCTTAGTTGTGTAAGCTACATTGTTATGTAACACTGTATATGTATGTTCCTCCACCTTAGTTGTGTAAGCTACATTGTTATGTAACACTCCTTGTAATGGCCAAGTGTCGAAATGATTTGTTACAGGTCTTCACAACAATCCACTGGTCTAACTCTAATGATTTATTTTTTAACCATCGTATCTTTGAATGCCGTTAACCTTAACAATATGAAGCTATAATTCAAAACTGGAGTTACATTGAAGTTTCGTGTCTTACAATAGTAGTAATGTATCAATAGAAATCGATTGGTTGTAAATCTTTAAAACTTTATTGAGAATTGGAATCTAAAGATATAGATATTGGCAACATGGCCGTGACAAATGTGCTTGTTAACGAGCTGAACAAATTTAAAAAAGAAGTATTGATAGACATTATATTGAAAAATAGTGTTCCAGACAATATTGTAACTAGTCCAGAACTTCGCAGTTTTGTAAGTTCTAAGAAATGTGACTGTAACGGGGATGTTTTTAGTGATTCTATGGCTGAAGTGATTCCTAACCTGGAAAACAGTGTGAATCTAAACAATCTAAAATGTGAACTCAAAGTTAATAGAAAGGAAATAGAATGCCTTCGCATATTAAATAGTAATTTGGAGAAATCAATAAATGATAAAAATCTTATCATTGAACTATTAACCGCCGATAAAAAGAACTTCTTGCAAAGTGAAGGTGGCAGCGTTGCCACGTTGCCGAAAATTTCCAATGAAGGTATGACAAAGCATGTGAAATATAGGGATCCCAAAATGTCAAATGAATACGATGGGAGAGTATCACAAACGCTTGAAAAATTAAATGACGATCACATAATGCATAAAGTAGAGAAAACCCATAATATTAAACAGAAGAAAAATATGGTTATAGGAACTGGTTCGACGCAGAATAATACAGCTACTTTTCAAGCTGTCGCTAAAAAAGCTGTCATTCATTTGGGAAGAGTGGGGTTGAACACAAAAAAGGAAACTATTTTGAACCATCTTCAGAAAACTTTCAAGCGAAGTGATTTCACTGTGGAAGAATGTCCGGTGAGAGAGGGCGCAAAAAGTATATCTTTCAAGGTAGAAGCAGACTTTGCGCTGTTAAGTGAAATTTATGATGCTCAAAATTGGCCCACTGGGGTAACAGTATCCAGATATAGGTTTATTCGAGGAAGAGATAATGCAAAATTCGATGCATAAAAATTCTCAAAAAAGTTGTTTTGCTTTGATTAACCTGAACTTACAAGGACTGCCTAGGAAAATAGATTGCCTAGAGAATTGTTTAAAAATGGAAGACTGCTGTATAGCTTGCTTTACAGAACATTGGCTGACTAATGACAACGTAAACAAAATCATAATACAAGGCTACAGAATAGCAAATTGCTTTACGAGACAATCAACTTCTCGTGGTGGTGCTATGATATTGGTAAGAGGAGTGGAATATGAATCAATTGATCCGATAACTAACCTGTCTGTTGAGGGTTGTATAGAGATAGCTGCAGTTAGACTTCCAAGTCTAGACATGACCGTTCTATCAGTTTATCGCCCCCCGGGAGCTGACATGCAAGTTTTTATGGAAAAAGCTGACATTGCACTTGGTACTTTAATAAATAGTGGGGTTAATAACCTTTTCGTCGCTGGAGACTTTAATGTGAATATTTTGGAGTCAACAATGGAGAGTACCAAGCTGCATCATCTGTTTGTGTCCTATGGACTTTATAATCTATTTTCAGAAGCATCTAGAATAACAAAGACATCTGCAACTTGTATAGACAATATTTATTCAAACATAAACCTAAACAACTGTCTAGCGAAAACTGTGAATTTACACCTGTCGGACCATCTTGCGCAAAAGCTCCTGATATATAAGGACAACAAACAAGAGGATAAGTTTCATAATGTAAGGGATACAAATAACAGTGATAGTGTTCAGCTCTTCATACACCAGTTGCAAAACATTGACTGGAATTCACTTCTGGTACCAAATGCTGAAGAATCTTATGTTCGTTTCCACGAAGCTCTAATGGAAAGCTTTGAAAATTGCTTCCCTGTGAAAAGGAAGAGGGTTATCTTTGTTAAAGAACACATTTTCCGGAGTGAAATTATCAGAAAACTTTAGAATCAGGTAGATGCTGCATATACAATCTTTAGAGTAAAAAGAGATGATAATTCAAAAACTCTTTATGAAAGCCTAAAGAAACAACTAAGGACACAGATTGACACTTCTATTAGAAACTATAACAGAGATAGAATTACAAATGCTGATAATAAATCTAAAATCATCTGGAAGTTGATAAATTCGAATATAAAAACCTCGAGGATTAACCAAGGAGCAAGTACACTAAGTGCGGACTGTCTAAATTGCCATTTTTCCAGAATTGGTGAGGATAATTTGGTGCCAGTAGAAGACACGTCAAAAAAGTGCCATTCCTATATAAAACGTGTCAAACTGCGGAGCAATGGGTCAATGTTTCTCGAGGACACATCCCCACGTGAAATTATGCAGGTGGTGTTGATGATGAAAAATAAGTCAGCTTGTGACATCTTTGGATTAAACATAGTACTTTTAAAAAGGATAATCCACGTGATTGCAGACCCACTGAGCAAAATTGTCAATATGTGCTTTGCTCAGGGTATATTTCCAAATCTATTAAAAATTGCAAAGATAATTCCTTTCCCAAAAAATGGCGACATGAACGATTGCAACAATTATAGGCCAATTTGTATTCTCCCTATAATCTCGAAAATCTTGGAAGCACTTATTAAAGAGAGATTAGCAAGCTATATTGATAGGCAGGAAATTCTAAACCATTCACAGCATGGATTCAGAAGAAATAGGTCAACAACTACGGCGATGACATATATAGTTGATTTTGTCTTGGAAGCACTTAATCACAAAGAAAATGCCGAGCTTTTGTGCGTTGACCTTAGTAAAGCCTTTAATATGGTAAACCACCAGATCCTTATCTCTAAGTTGGAATATTATGGAATGAGAGGCAGAATAGGAACACTTTTACAGTCATATTTAAGGAACAGGGTGCAGTTGGTTAGCTGGCAAAATACCACATCAAATTTTAAACAGGTAGACTTGGGAGTACCACAGGGCTCTATACTGGGGCCAATGCTCTTCCTATTATATATTAACGATTTGCCCGAAAACATTAGGGCAGACAGAAATTGCATCTTCGCAGATGACACGACATTAATTAATAAAGCAGTTCCAGACCTTATAAAACACAAAGGTGACCAATCCATCCAGCAGGTGGAAGCATGGGTTAAGGCAAACAAGTTATTGCTTAATGCAGAAAAAACATCAAGACTTGTCATAACTACCAGGGACTATCTACAGAACTCAGGCGAAAATATTAAAGTTTTAGGCTTTCATATTGATGGTTGTTTAAGCTGGAAACCCCACATAGACCATATGTGTAAAAAATTATCTTCAGCCATCTACTCAATCCGTAGAATAAGATACATCATAGATGAAAGCGCCGCAAGAGTTACTTACTATGCTCACTTTCAAAGCATTGCAACCTATGGGATTTTGCTATGGGGATCCTCGCCACATGCAGAACGTGTCTTTATACAACAGAAAAGAGCAATTAGGGCGATTGCTAACGTTCCTCAGGACCACAGTTGTAGAGAACTATTCCAGAGGTATAAAATACTTACCCTACCAGCAAGTTATATAATTACTTGCCTTCTTTACATTTATGACCATCAGGCCAGTTTCATCTCCCATGAACAGGTTCACAGTTACGAAACTAGAGGTAAAAGTCAGTTTGTGATTCCCCATCACAGGATAAGCCGCACGCAGAGGAGCCATGGGTATACTGGAGTTAGGTTGTTTAATTCACTTCCAGTGGTGGTCAGGGAATTGCCTAGAAGACAGTTTGCATCTGTGATAAAAAGAAAATTAATAGAGAGACCTATATATTCAATTGAAGAATTTAAATTTTAATTAACTGTTGTGTGTTTTTGTCAGCCCATTTTATATTTTGTTTTATTTTATGTATATTGTCACCCACTATTTGTCATGTGTAAGTCCAGTATACAATTATTTTATTATTTTATGTGCGACGAACCATGTAAATGTTGATGGTTAAATAAATGTTATGTTATGTTATGTTAAAGACTTGAGAATGTGATTTAATGGCTATTTTTGTGCACTCTTAAAGTACTTATTCTTATCGAATATTGTTTAGCAATTACCTGTACTACTACAATATATCAAATTGATTTATTATCATTTAGCGCTGATATTTCACGGTTTTGTTTACAAATAAGCTAAATACAATAGTGGTGTAAGGTGTCTTTTTTTGTTAGTTTATTTATGATTTTACAACGGTTCACAGCAACTTGTTTATTAGACACATTTTGTAGAACCCATTTTCTTTTAGATCTGGCGATTGGTTCGATTACAATATTACGGAGTAATTCTGTTTTTAGTGAATTTTCTTAGACAAATTTCAGACGTTTGAATTTTGAAAAAATTTCTTCAAATGAGCGCGAACTGAAACTGTTTCAGTTCTGATATATATATATATATATATATATATATATATATATATATATATATATATATATATATATATATATATATATATAGTGTGTCCAAGATAAGGAGGGGATAGCATGGGGAAATCGGAAACCGTAAGAGATACAGGGTGGGTTAAATTAGAAAAAAGTTGCCCATTTTAGAGCTCAATTAAACGGTATTTTGAAATTTTGGAAATTCCTATTATTTCCGGAGATATTCGAAAAAACCGAAATTCGCCAATTTCGGTTTTATTTTTTTCTGACCTTATTTGAGAAAATATTGAAAAACAAAAAACACTTTTTCACGTACACTTTTTAAGCTCTACAAGTTGGTGTTTACAGATTTTTTATTCGACGTTTCGTCTCCGAGAAACCATCATCAACTTTAATTTTTTAAATACGGCCCTGCAATTTTTATTTCAAAACTTTAAACCATTTTCAAATCTAAATTAGAGGATGTATAATTTCTAATGGTTTGAATATGTTTTCAGCTTGTTTCAGTCATAAAAGATGTTTTTTCAGAAAAAAATATTTTGAGTACGGCCCTGAATACTCGAAAAGCATTTATTTCTATAAGTAGTACCTTTTAAAAAGTCAATGAAGAGAAAAACGTTTTCAGTAATATTTCTTCGTTATTAAAATGTAACACCGTACTATTATAAGACTAGGTCCTAAACATAGAGGGCTTTGAAAAATAAACAAGTTGTCTCTAATGACAATAGAGATCTTTCAACAAATATAAATGTCAGTGTCAATTACTTCACTTTGTTAAATACAGTTAATTGGGTACAAGCTCTTTCAATTTGTTTAAAAATGGTTGGACATTTTTCTTTTGAAGAAAAGTTCGACATGTTAAAATGTTACATTTTGTGCTATAGTAATACAGGAAAAGCTGAGCAAATGTATTCAAATTATTATCCTGAAAGAGTACAGCCAAATAGAAAGATATATGGAAGAATAGTTACCAATTTAATTGAGCTCTAAAATGGGCAACTTTTTTCTAATTTAACCCACCCTGTATCTCTTGCGGTTTCCGATTTCCCCATGCTATCCCCTCCTTATCTTGGACACACTGTATATATATATATATATATATATATATATATATATATATATATATATATATATATATATATATATATATATTTATCCTTACATTACCCAACAGGATAAGCCCAATTATTCCGCAGGAAATACAGAAATGATCAAAAAAAAAAAAAACTACGTAAACTTTACAATAAGGCAGGAAAAAAAATAAAAACTCTTATGTTCAATAGGAAAAAACAAGATTAAAATTAAAACTAAAAATAAGCATTTTAAACCATAATTTACAACTAGATAACAGAATGTAACTAAAACAGAAAAAGATAAAAAATTGCAACAATAAATAAAAAGTAAAAAATAATTAGAAATACAAATCAGTCCTCTATAACTGTGAGACTGCTAACCTTCTGAGCAACCTTGAATCCGACACAAAGATATCAATTGAAGACGCGTGTCTGTAGAACAGAACCCAATCTATAAAGCGGCGAGAATTTCACAAGATTAGTTCGCGGCGTAGGTAACCAAAAGGTGACCCGATTACGCGAAGACATTCCCGGAACATTAAAGTTAAGTTGCTCAAATGTACGAGAGCAGTCACAGGATCCCCTTACTAAAGCATTTAAAAAAATTAGTGCAGATTGTTCCCTTCTAGATTTGGTAGCAAGAAGTCCTGCTGCATATACTCCGAAGGGTAACCCACAGAGGGATATATACCATTGAGGCAGAAGTAAAGATATTTCAGAAAGCGTCTTTGGATCTTTTCTAACTGAAGAATATGGTTCTGGTAACCCGGAGACCATACAATTGAAGCATACTCAAGTGTACTACGGACAAAAGTACAGAATAGCATTTTAAATGTGTCAATATTACTAAACTCGCCGCAATTTCTAATAATAAAGCCCATTAGTTTAAATGCACTGGATACAACATTCTCAATATGAGATAAGAAAGACAGTTTTCTATCAAATATTACGCCCAGATCACGGATAGATACCAGCCTAGCCAGAGACACATTATCAAGACAATAATCAAATTGTATGGGCATCAACCTAAGAGTAAAGGAAAGACGACTACATTTAGCAATATTTAGAGAAATATTATTTATATTGCACCACTCCTCCACTGCCTCTAATGCTAATTGAAGTTGAATACAATCATCTATCGACCTCACCTCACAGAAAATTTTGATGTCATCGGCATACAGGAGACATTCAACCCTCAAACCAACAACGAGATCGTTAATAAAAAGATTTAATAACAAAGGTCCCAAAATCGGCTTCTGAGGGACCCCTGATGTGGCTGAAATATATGTTGATCTGCAGCCATCCACAACCACATATTGCTTCCTGTCCATAAGGTAATTTGCAATCAGTTTTCGGAGTGATTCAGATAAGCCAAATGCTTCTAATTTACGTAATAGAATAGCATGATCAATGCGGTCATATACCTTTCACATATCAAGGTAGATGACATCGACTTGATTACGAATATCTAAAGCTTCCGCAATGTATTGCGCAGCGCAAACTAAGTTTGTAACTGCTGATCTGCCCGGCATGAAGCCGTGCTGAGCAGGAGTGATGAAGCACTTTATATGGAAGAATATATGCCTGTATAATAACATTTCTAAAGCTTTAAGGAAGTTACAGGATAACGATATCTGCCTATAATTATCTATAAGTATTTTATCACCAGCCTTATGAACTGTACAAGATTTCGATATCTTCCACACCATTGGAATTTTACAGTTTTTTCAACATAGATTAAATAAAACCTGTAAGGGGAAAGCTAAAACGGCTGCACAATCCTTTAAAATAAATGATGGAATTAGGTCAGGACCAGACGTCATATGAGGCTTAAACGACCGAAGAACAAGAAGAATATTTATTACAGTTCACAACCTTTATAGTAACTGTTAGGGGTGGATGATAACCATCCTCAATAAGGAAGACGTCTTCCGATCTAGAAACCTCAAAATCTTGCCCACTAAACACCAAATCAAGAATACGATTGCGATCATTACGTATCATATTCGACTGGGATAATTCAAGGAGTGACACAAACTCATCAAGAGCAGTCAGTACACTATTGGAGCCCAACCTTCCCCTCTCCAACGCATCCGCATAACCCAGGTACGTTAAAGTCACCGATAATCAGAATATTATGAGAAAATATAAACTCCAAAGACAACAACAAGTCAAAAAGTGAATCATACACATAACAGGGAGATGCCGGGGAAATGTATAGAACAATATGTATATATATATATATATATATATATATATATATATATATATATATATATATATATATATATATATATATATATATATATATATATATATAGATAAAATTTGGCATGTACCTTCCTTTTGTAAGTGGCTTGGATAAATTCGTTAGCCGGGAAAATCGAACCAGGTTTTCCCGGAAAATTTTGGGTTTTCTTTCAGAAAAGATTTTTGTCTCATAAAATAGAAAATCTATGGTAACCAAATTTGGCACGTAAGTTTATGATATTATAAGGAAACTATATACCAAAATTTATATTTCTATGTTACAAGAAAAAAAGTTATCAAAAAATCTTTGGTGTCAGATCATTTCTATGAAAATTCACTACCATAACGCACTTGCTGCGTCTAGAGTTTATTATTTCAGTGTTTGTCTGGCCGACTGGTTCTAATATTGATCTCTGCTTCATATTTAGTTGCAAAACGTTACATATAAGCGAAATTGAAATAAAAATGTCAATTTATATGCGCGCGGGATCGTTAACATATGCGGCACTGGTCTGGTGGCCTAAGGTGACACAATCCAGTGCCAAAAAAAACTAGGCAAGATCCAAAGGATGGCTTGCCTAGGCATCACAGGGGCCATGTCTTCAACCCCAACAGCCGCCATGGAGGTGTTGCTGGATCTACCCCCCCTACACTTAGTTATTATGGGAGAGGCCAGGCTAGGACTATACAGACTAGCCTGCAATGGTAGACTGAAGATCAACCCAGGCTTCAGGGGCCACTGCAAAATTCAGGAGATCGTGAAGGAGCCCATGCTTGAAATGAGGTCAGACTTCGCGAGCCCGCGAATGTGCAGGGAAAACAACTTTACAGTGGAAATCCCTGATCGCGAGGCATGGCGGGAGGAGACGCCGGGCATGCCACGGGACGCGCTCGTCTGATTCAGGGACGGATCTGGCAGGGAGCGTGGGACGGGGGCAGGTGTTTACTCGGAAGGACCGAGGGTAAGTCATAGTATTTCCCTCGGAGCCCATGCAACGGTGTTTCAGGCCGAGATGTACGCCATCCTGCACTGTGTGCGGGAGAACAAGAGGAGGGGCTACACCAACAAGCGGATCCTCATAGCCACAGACAGCCAGGCAGCCCTTAAGGCACTAAGTAGCCCACGGGTAAATTCCTGGCTGGTGAGTGAGTGCCGAGACGAGACGAGCGACCTGGCTGGGCAGAATGAGGTGACCCTCATCTGGGTGCCGGGTCACTCGGGGGTTAAAGGCAATGAAGAAGCTGACAGTCTCGCGAAGAGAGGGTCAGCAGAACCATTTATGGGACCAGAACCGGCTCTGGGCGTGTCAAAGAGCACTGCCAGGGGAGCCATTAAGTCCTGGGTCAGAAACCAACACAAGGTGTACTGGGCGGACTGTCCAGGGCTCAGACATGGGAAGTCAATAATTGACGGACCCAGTTCAAAGAGAGCTGTGGAGCTGCTAAACCTTAGCAGAGGACAGCTCAGAAACACAACAGGTCTCTTGTCCCGTCAAGAGACATGGCCGTCAAGAAACACCGGCATAAAATGGGGCGGTTCGAAGGGGACCTCGCATGCAGACTCTGCAGCGAGGGGGAGGAATCAGCCCAGCACATCTTGTGTGAGTGTATAGCTCTGGACCGCAAAAGACAACTGATCTACGGTCACTCTAGACCGGAGACAGAGCAATATAAAACTTCACCCTACCAATCGCTGTGCAGACTAGTTCAAGGCACAGTGATTTTGGAATGGGTGGAGTAAGACTAAGGGTATGCACAATCAACCAAGGGTTGCGGTGCTATCGGGGCGGCAAGGCCGCGGACGAGCCCTGAGGGAACAAAAAAATATATATATATATATGCGCGCGGGGCAATACACACTCTTTATATGTTTAAGATGGCTTACATAATAAAGTTATTTGTGTAAAAAATGTGTTGAGTTATTAGATACAAATAAACATACTTATGGGTAATTGATTGTTATACATGTAAATATGTATCAAACTCAATCCTGACTCACCTTAATGAAAAGGTCATCGATTGATATAAGATTTTTTTTCTATATTTTAATTACAAAAATGTGATAAGTGAAGCCACATATTATTAAGCATTTATTTTCAAGAAAGTTATCTTTGATGGCATCTACTTTTGCACATTTTATAATGCATAGCTGCACAATTGTTTGAAAATTTATGGTTGGGAGGGCCGAATGTTAAGTACTTCTTTTTTTATAAATGTATATAGGCAATGAAGAAAAAATCATTGGAGATTGAGTATGTGGTCCTGCCTTTAAAGTTATTTGTGTAAAAAAATTGTTGAGTTAGATATAAATAAATATACTTATGGATAAATCGTTGTTTTTAAAGAAGATATAAATAGTTGTCAGCCTGAATTACAATGTCCACACTCAAAGAAACTATGGAGAATTACAGATGTTTGTTCAAGAATAACGCTTTTGTTGTTTCATTTTTGTGTTTTCCATCAAATTTTAATGCATGTTTGTAAGGAAAAAAAAATGATATCGTTCATCATTTTTGAGTTATTTCAATTGTTTTGCAACTTTTCACGTTTTTGGCACATATTTCACATGCATATCACAAATTGTGATATGGCGTTTTTATCAATAGATAACGGAGCCCCATGGAAATGACGCATTCAGAGAGTTTTTTCTTTGTATTACTCGTCGAAAAAATCGAGCTGCCGTATACAGGTACTCTCAAATAGTGGCTCAATTTGAAAAGTTTTCGCTGAAATGTTTTTAGTGTTTCCGTAGAAATCATTTTTTTGTAAGATTTTTGTGATATGCTGATAATGAATAATAAATGTTTAGTAAGTTATTGTAAAAAAAAAAGTCTCGAATTTTTGTGAAAAATATAATTTAGTGTAACATTACTGAAGGCAATTTATGTAAAAGAAATTATCATAAAACTTTTTTCAATTTTGGTCCTAAAGCTGTTTGTGAATAATAATATCTTGGCAGGTGTGTAAATAGCTTAAAGAGGCTCGTTGGCCAGGAAAATCGGACCTGTTTTTCTGGAACTTCTAAAGTTTATTTTCAGAAAATTTTTGTACATTTTGAAAAACAAAGCTATTTTAATGAAATATAGTACATTGTTAGTCCTATATAGGTTATACTATCAACCAAATGTCCTTCTTGTAAAAACAAAACATATTTTCCATTAAAAAGATTTTAACGAAAATTCTCTACCGTAACGTATTTGCTGCATCCCGAACTTTTTAAAACTTTGTGTATGTACTAAACTCACTTAAAGTAATTCATAAAGGCTCTTAATTTATTGTTATGTACATAACAAATAACTCATTTAGAATTTCTTGTGTTCCTTTTTCTGAAAATATGCAAATTCGGTCTTTACTTTCTTGAAGCACTTTTATTAGTAGTATTTGAAAATGGTATCAAAACCGAGTTCGACGATTCGTTTTTTGAGAATCGTCATTAGTTTTGATTTTTCAAATGGGAGCCATGTCATTATGTTGGATTTCTCGAAACAATTTAACTGATGTATCACATGATGGGTCTAAATAACCAATTTACATCAACTTTTGATTAAATCCAATCCTTTTATCACCCTGAATATAAGGTCAAAACTCAGACAAAAATATAGAACAACAAGATAACATTGCAATAGAAATATTTTGAGATAACGGCCTTCAAAAAGTTTCATCGAAAAAAACGCCATCTGGTGGCAAGAGTAAGAAAAACGTCTGAACGCAGCAAGTGCGTTATGATAGTGAATTTTTATAAAAATGTTTTTAATAGCAAATATGTGTGTCTTTTTAAAAAAGCAGGCATCAAATTTGGTTACCAATTTAGCCTATATAGTAAAAACAATGTGCCATGTTTCATAAAAATAACTTTATTGTTTGAAAATGTACAAAAATTTCCAAAAGTAAACTTAAAGCGTTCCCGAAAAAACTCGTTTCTTGGTCCACCTTATAGATTAATAGCAAATTGAGCTATTCAAATATGAAGCATTTGATCAAAATTCGTTACCATAACGCACTTGTTTTTTCCAGAATTTCTTTTCTTACAAACATGCATTATATTTCGATGGAAAATGAAATAACATAAGGCGTGTTTGATTAAAAAAATAAGAAAATTTGTATTACCAACGACTTATGGGCCAGCCTGTAATTGTAGAAATAATTTTTTAAGATGTAGCTCAAGACACCCTATAATTAATATAAACAATTTTTTTTCATATCTTGTACAATAACGGATATATTGAGCTTTATTCATTTTGTACGAAAATTCGACAAAAATTGTATGCCATTAAACGATAAACTCTATAGCTAAGGCTACTGCCAAGCATCAGAGAAAGGGTTTATTTGAAATGAATTTTCTGGAAATATTTTAGTAAAATGAAGGACAGTGACGGTTGAAACTAAGACATCAGGGTTTGTAAAACATTCTTCTTGATACATTTTATTTTTCATAGCCCGTATTAGATTTAAGTTCTTTGCCTAAATGTTGCCAATTTTGACGTTTTAAATCGCAACTTTGACGTTTTGAGGAAAACCCCAATTTTTTTTTTAAATGCCTATAACTTTTTTGTCTTTTGACCTACAGAGCTGAATTTTAGTAGGTAACTTTCTTCACTAAGTGAGTGGTGAACGTGTCGCCACCTAGTTCGGAACCAAGTACTATGTCACGCCCGCTCCAAATAACACAGAGTGTTAAAAATAGAGACAGTATACAACTAACTAACAATTTAAAAAATTGTTAGCCCTGGCCCATTTCTACCCCAATATAGGGACAAAGTATGTAAGACTAGATGCATTCTCGCAACAATTAGAACCGTAGACCGGTTTCGCTCTCATTAGAGCTCTTCAGTACGGCATACTAATTGTAGCAAAAATGCACCAAAAATAACACGACTATCGTATAGCCAGTCTTAAAACACTAAGTGAGTGGTGAACATGTAGCCACCTAGTTTGGAACCAAGTACTATGTTGTCACGCCCGCTCCAAATAACACAGAGTGTTAAAAATAGACAGTATACAACTAACTAACAATTTAAAAAATTGTTAGCCCTGACCCATTTCTACCCCAATATAGGGACAAAGTATGTAAGACTAGATGCATTCTCGCAACAATTAGAACCGTAGACCGGTTTAGCTCTCATTAGGGCTCTTCAGTACGGCATACTAATTGTAGCAAAAATGCACCAAAAATAACACGACTATTGTATAGCCAGTCTTAAAACACTAAGTGAGTGGTAAACGTGTCGCCACCTAGTCTTACATACTTTGTCCCTATATTGGGGTAGAAATGGGCCAGGGCTAACAATTTTTTAAATTGTTAGTTAGTTGTATACTGTCTCTATTTTTAACACTCTGTGTTATTTGGAGCGGGCGTGACAACATAGTACTTGGTTCCGAACTAGGTGGCGACACGTTCACCACTCACTTAGTGTTTTAAGACTGGCTATACGATAGTCGTGTTATTTTTGGTGCATTTTTGCTACAATTAGTATGCCGTACTGAAGAGCTCTAATGAGAGCGAAACCGGTCTACGGTTCTAATTGTTGCGAGAATGCATCTGGTCTTGGTAACTTACTTATAAAGATATAAGTTGGTTGTCCTTACTTTGTTAATTCCGGAGATATATTTTTTTTTCGAAAGAAAACACAAAATTTTCCAGGAAAACATGGGCCGATTTTCCTGGCTAACGAACTTATCCAAGCGATTTGCAAAAGGAAGGTACTCACCAAATGTAATCAAAATCGGCCCATTATTTTTTGAGTTATCGGTGTGATATATATATATATATATATATATATATATATATATATATATATATATATATATATATATATATATATATATATATATATATATATAAATTGAAACTGACCCCGGATATGTGTTCTGGGGGGCCTAATTAGGGCTCATTTGAAGAAATTTTTTCAAAATTCAAAAGTCGGGATCTCCTCATTAGTCAATTTTTTTTTTAAGAAAATTCACTAAAATTAAAAACATTACCTGAATTCTACTTGGAAAAGCCCTTTGAATGTTTTTCACATAGGTACCGAGATATGATTGTCGCTCACCTATTATAGTCACAGGTGGTCCATAAGTCGTTGATGATACAAATTTTCCTTTTTTTTTTTTTTTCAATCTAACGCGGCTTCTATTATTGCATTTTTGTATTTTCCATCGAAATATAATGCTAACGTTTGTAAGACAAAAATTTGGCGTGCAGTAAGTGCGTTATGGTAGCGAACTTTCACTAAATGCTTCAAATTTCAATAGCTTAGTCTACTATTTACCTAAGGTTCGTTGTCCAGGAAACTAGTTTTTTTGGGGACATTTTAAGTTTATTAAGGCAAATTTGTGTCTATCTTTAAACAATAAAGTTATTTTGATGAAATATGGGACATTGTTTCTACTATATATAGGTTATACTGGTAATCAAATTTGATGACTCTTAAAAAAAAGATATATATGCTATTAAAAACACTTATGAAAATTAACTACCATTACGCACTTGCTGTGTCCGGATTTTTATGAAAATTCACTACCATAACGCACTTGCTGCATCCAGACTTTTTTTTATTACATAAACAATAAAGTAAAATATGTAAAAAATACTGTTTTAGAATCACATGATATTGCAAATTAAGCAAATTAAGAGTCTGTGTAATTGGAAAAAACTATTGAAAATATGCCACATAAGCCATCACTAAAAACCGATTGATAACAAAATGATGACCTATGCGTTTATGAATAAAGAATTAATTGTACAGCTCACCCTCTGTAAATATTACTTAATAAATATCACAAGCTTCATGTTTTAGATAAGACTGAACTGAGCAATTTACCTCAAGTAGCATATTACACCTTATCTCTTTTGTTTGATTTACATTAAAAACACTGTTTCATGTTTACACCGTCAATATACTTATGCTTGATGAATTATTTAAGGATTGGTTTGACATTAGATAAGCTGGATGAATTATCAGTAATACATATAGCTGGTACTAAAGGAAAAGGATCAACTTGTGCCTTCTGTGAGAGCATTTTGAGGCACCATGGCTACAAAACAGGTTTTTTTTCATCTCCACATCTACTTGAAGTCAGAGAAAGGATTAGGATAAATGGCAAACCAATCAGCAGAGATGACTTTGCCAGTAATTTTTTTCAAGTTTATGAGAAATTGAATGAGCTAAAAGTTAGTATTTTTTAGTTAATTATCGTTAATAGCCGAATTAATTTGATTGTAATTAGTTACATTTTAGGATGGACCTAGTGATATGCCGTTGTACTTCAGATTTCTCACAATACTGGCATTACAATATTTTTTAAGACAAAAAGTTGATGTTGCAATAATTGAAGTAGGAATTGGAGGTGAATATGATTGTACAAATGTTTTAAGGTATGTAAAATTCAAATCCATGTGTAGGTTTAATTAAAATACAGATCATAGGTATATTGCTACTCTTTGAATACTTATTTTTATATTTCACCAAGTTACGGTCAGCTATTTCGATACCGGCGTGAAGTTAGCAACAGTAATTTTCCAGCAACAGTCTAGGACCAGTGGCAACAAAAAAATTGAATGCAGGTTAGGCAAGTAGGGTTTAACAACAAGTAGGGTGATGCAAAGCCATTTTTAACATCATGTCAGTATTATCCATAACTATTGTTTCCGCTCTGGTACCTTAAAAGAAGCATAGTTGCTAAATATAATGCAAAAACAGTTGAAATATTTCACATACTTATGGGAGACAACAATTGCAAATTTGAAAAGATCACGGTCAAGTAAAATCGATTACATATAATTACAGCTAGCACAGGGTTTAGTACAATCTGTGTAGCAAATGCAATGTCACCCCTGTCAATACCTAAGGGTTGCTGGCTGAAAACTTGAAAAATTAATAACTACAAACTAAATTATGTCAAGCGAATTTGAACCGTCCAAATTGTATCTAATATTAAGCTTAACAAAACATATATAGCAAATTAAATGTCACCCCCGTCATTAACTAGGGGTGGGTGGGTGAAAACTTGCTAACTTTGAAACCAAATTATGTCAAGCAGATATGAACATGCCAAATTGTATCTGATATAAGGCCTAACACAACGTATATAGCAAATTCAATGGCACCCCCGTCAGTAAGTAAGGGTTGGTGGAGGAAAACTTGAAAAATTAATAACTCTCAAACCAAGCTATGTCAAGCAGATTTAAACATGCCAAATTGTGTCTTATATAAAGCTTAACAAAACTTACATAACAAATTCGATATTGTCATTAACTAAGGGTGGGTGGATGAGAATTAAAGTGAGGTCCAGCGGATTTGAACATGCCAAATTGTATCTAATATGAAGCCTGCCAAAACTCATACAACAAATTCAATGTCACCCCCGTCCATAACAAAGGGTGGGTGGATGAAAATTTAAAAAAATTAATAACTCTTAATCCAAGTTATGTCAAGTGGATTTGAACATGCCAAATTGTATCTAATATAAATTCTCCAAATA
This sequence comes from Tillus elongatus, assembly GCA_964006375.1. Classification (NCBI taxonomy): domain Eukaryota; kingdom Metazoa; phylum Arthropoda; class Insecta; order Coleoptera; family Cleridae; genus Tillus; species Tillus elongatus. The sequence goes on along the minus strand of OZ023262.1, from coordinate 109,501,973 downwards.
CGTTTCGCCACTCAAATTGCCATCACGAAAAATTGGTCCGACTAAACGGTCTCCAAAAACGCCAGTCCAGACATTCAATTTCTGTGGAGTTTGAGTGTGGACTTCGTGAAAATGTCTTGGATTATTATCTGCCCAATAACGACAATTATGACGATTGACTGTAGAGTTTAATAAAAACGTACACACGTCCAAAAAACAGATATTGAACAGAAAGTTCCCGTTATCAGCTATTCGTGCAGTTATAACTTCACAAAACTCCAGCCGCAGATCAAAATAATCTTCATTCAGTTATTGTACGAGATGAATTTTATACGGGTGAAATTTATGATGCTTCAATATTCGCTGAATAGTTCTTCTTTTGATGTTTAAAACAGTGGCCAATTTCCCGGGCTCAAAGTTGGGTCTGCAGCAATTTGTCCTAAAACTTCAATCTCAGTAGTCTCATTTCTAACCGGAAATTCACGTTCAGGATCCCGTTTTTTGTTGGCTACTGAACCACTTTGTCGAAACTTTGCAACTAACTCTAAAATGTATTTTCTGTTAACATGTCTGTTCGGATGTCATTTATTAAACGAATTTGCGGTACGGTTGGCACAGTCATCGTTTTTGAAAAAAAGAGTAATTATTTCAACTCTTCTACAGAATACACCATTGTGAAATTAATTTTCGGTAGTACTATCCAGTATCAAACCGACCGATAAACTGAAATAATAAACCGCATTTCTCTCATTTCGATAAGAAATGTTCTGATAGTCAATTTTTTGTTTACAAACCAACAAAACATTGACTATCAGCACATTTATTATCGGAATGAGTGAAATGTGTTTTTGCATCTTCAACTGTGAATAATTTTTAAACGAGTTGATAAAACTTCCAAAAAATTTTTTGTGCTGAATTCACAAAAGAAAGAGCTTTCAAATGATGTAACACTCAAACCATGTTCCCTATTTAAAACATAAGGGTTGTTATCACCACCCTTTAGAGGTTGATGTGACAAATTTGAGTTTTATGTCAAAACATGTCCCCCTCAATATTAAAATTGACGTGTTTCAGCGTTTCTTTAAAAAAAAAATTCTCTGGGCGCAAATCGGTCTGTTTCGTTTTCAGTGCGCCAGCCTGTATACGTTTTGTTAAGCTTTATACTAAATACAATTTGTCATGTACAAATTCGCTTGAAATAACTTGGTTTGAGAGTTAATAATTTTTCAAGTTTTCGCTCACCCACTCTTAGTTAATGACGGGGGTGACATTGAATTTGCTATATAAGTTTTATTAAGCTTTATATTAGATACAATTGGGCATGTTCATATCCGCTTGACATAACTTGGTTTGAGAGTTTTAATTTTTCAAGCTTTCATCCACCAACCCATACTTAATGACGGGGGTGGCATTAAATTTGCTATGTACGTTTTGTTAGGCCTTATATTAAAGAATCTGGGGGGAACTCTAGATAAGAAGCTCAACTGGAACATACAGTTAGATAATGTAATCCGCAGGGCCAAACTGTCCCTGTGGACATGCCAAAGAATCTGGAAATAACTGGTGAACAAGCCCACAACAGATGTACTGCCTCTATGTAGTGGTTATCAAACCGATGATAACCTATGGAGCTATAGTTTGGTGGCCTAAGGGACTTCGTGGTATCGCGAGGGGCAAACTGGCTCTACAGAGACAAGCTAGCGCATATGGGAGGAACACAGATGCAATAATATCATCTAGCCTCGGAAAGTAGGCAACAATGCACCAGCCAGAAGTGTATGCCATCGAGGTGTGTGCGAGGGAAATTATACAAAACCATTGCACACACAAATCGTTAAAAATATATTCAGATGGCCAAAGGTACTTGGTTCCTACCATTGCAATTCAAAAACGGTATGGAGCTCAACGAACTAGGTAGCTGCAATGAGGTGCCGCTGGTCGGGATACTGGGTCACTCCGACCTTGAAGGCAATGTAGCGGCCAACACACTTGCCAGGGGTGGTGCCCAGGAGGACTTTATCGGACCAAAACCTATGCTCGGGATATCATCATGCACAGCAAAACGCACTTTACAGACCTGGGCAGATAGAAGGACAATCCAGCAATGGCAAAATCTGCCGGGATTAGTACACTCTCTTCATAAATGGCCTTTCAGAGTCAAGGGCTAAAAAACTTCTAGAGCTAAACGGACAACAACTGAAAACTTTGGTCGGCCTGTATACAGGAGACCTCCCACCCCCTTTAGTTAATAAAGGGGGTGACATTGAATTTGCTATATACGTTTCGTTAAGCTTTATATTAGGTACAATTTGGCATGTTTAAATTTGCTTGACATAATTTGGATCGAGAGTTATTAATTTTTAAAATTTTCATCCAACCACCCTTAGTTAATGACACGGGTGTCGTTGAATTTGATGTATACGTTTTGTTAGGATTTATATTAGATACAATTCGGCATGTTCATATCCGCTTGACATAACTTGGTTTGAGAGTTATTGATTTTTCAAGTTTTCATCCACCAACCCTTACCTAATGACGGGGGTGACATTGAATTTGTTATATACGTTGTATTAGGCCTTATATTGCTCATATCTGCTTGACATAACTTGGTTTGAGAGATCAATTTTTCTAGTTTTCACCCATCCAACCCTAGTTAATGACGGGGGCGATATTTAATTTGCTATATAGATTTTGTTAAGCTTATTATTAGATACAATTTGGACCGTTCGAATTCGCTTGACATAATTTAGTTTGTAGTTATTAATTTTTTAAGTTTTCATCCAGCCACCCTTAGGTAATGACGGGGGTGACTTCGCATTTACTATACAGATTCTACTAAACCCTGTGCTAGCTGTAATTATATGTGATTCATTTTACTTGACCGTGATTTTTTCAAATTTTGTAATTGTCTTCTTCAGTTAGTATGTGAAATATTTCAACTGTTTTCACATTATATTTAGTCACTATGCTTCTTTTAAGTTACCAGAGTGGAAACAATAATTATGGATAATGCGAATATGATGTTAAAAATGTGTTTGATACACCCTACTTGTTGTTAAACCCTACTTACCTAACCCGCATCCAAACTTTTTGTTGCTACTGGTCCTGAACCGTTGTTGGAAAATTACCATTGCGAACTTCACTCTGGTTATCTCGATCATATAGGAGAGTACAGAATATAGGTAAGAACCTGATCAGCAATAGTTATAACTTTGAAACACTGGGTAACTCTAACGGTGCCCCAGTTCATCATACAGCTAGCATTCATATATTTCTTAATGAACAATTTTAAGAACGTTGGATAGAGGACTGGTTGTGTGGCCACCTAGGTCACCTGACTTAACGAAAATTGCCTTTTTTCTATGGGATTTTGTCAAAATTTTAGTTCATCAAACACTACCCTCTACAAAAGAAGATATAGAGGCAAGGATTTCGAAGTGTGTTTCATAATATCGATTTAAATGTATTGAGAGACGTTATCGCATCTTTTGAAAACCGCTTAACCTTCTGTGTTGTGCCAAACAATGGTCATTTTGAACATTTAATTAAGAAGTTTTCTTGTTTTTGTGTAGTAGGAGTAGTAGTAGTAGTAGTAGCAATGGTGAGAAAGGTAACGCCAGGCAAGTAGGCCACAGCGGGCCCTTTTTGCTAACCCTAACAACTATGCCCTACCCCTCTTCAGTTCCGTCACCAAACCTCCTCGACCTCGAAATAAAGGCCATGACGGTCTTCCATTGGACACAACTTACCTACCTCCTCTGCAGATTCCTCGAACCAAACAATTCTGTTTGAAGACTCCCAAAAGCCTCGCATTCACACCGGTAGTGGTAAGACGTGTCCCGGAACCCACACAAGTTACATCTTCTTTGTCCCGGACAGTCCCGTAAAAGCTTCAGCGCACTCCTGAACCAGCGTTGACCTAATTCTGGAGGCACAGACTGCCTGGAGGACCGGCTGACTATCTGAGCAAATGTATACACATTTCTCAGGGCATCTTCCATCTTCACATCCTGTCGATTAGTTACAGACAGAATAGCGTACACCTCCGTTTCAAATGCTGTGGTATATGTGCCCAGAGCATAACTCTCGCGCACCCCCAGGTAATCGATGTATATTCCCTCCGCGGAGGATTACTGCTCCTCCAGCCGTGATCCATCGGTGAAATAGACCGGGCTAGCAGGCTGGAGTGCAACCTCATTTTCTCTTCACTGATCGTTGCTGTGGATTCTGAGGGTATATGTTTTTGTGTAGTTGTCAGATGGCATTGTTATGACAATTTTCTGTGATTTGTAACATTATAATTTTTGGTTCAAGTTTCTAATTCATCCCAATGTCACTAAATCGAGTAACCCTTGATTTTTATTGGTTAATTTTTTCCATTAAAATTGCCATATTAATTTTTTTTTTGAACATATTTGTAGTTTTCTCATTGGCTTGGGGGATGTTCAGTTGATTTAAGTTCCGTTTAGCTGCCAGAACTTTTATATCACTTTTAGACTTTCAGTTCTCATTTAATAATAAGTTTTTCTTACAAAACAGCCGATAATTGTTTTCAAATTCGAGCAAAATTGATAAACATATTTTGTACTAATGATTCATTACTGAAATTTGATTTTTAGGAAGGTGCCAGTAGTGGGAATAACATCATTAGGAATAGATCACACGAGCATACTAGGTAACACTTTAGAAGAAATAGCGTGGCAAAAAGCAGGTATTATGAAGAAAGGTTGTCGAGCCTTCACTATACCCCAGCCTGAGGAAGCAATGGGAATACTTAAATCACGTAGTGTTGAAAAAGAGGTAATTAGGTAAAAACTTTGTGTATGTGTTCATAATGACATACCAGGGTACTCAGCGGGAATCAAAAATCAAATTCTCTGACGTCTACAGGCTACTTGATGCACTTTTATACTTTATAATACTCGAAATAAAAGACACCACATATCTCTGAATAAATTATTAATGAAATAAATAAATATCTGAATAAGACACTTTTTTAATACACACACATTATCAAAGACATAAATCAGCTTAATTCTTTTAAACTAATAAAGAAAAGTGATGAGCTGATGAGTTATTACACGTTTTTGCAGTGACTATTAACGAAGTTTCACTCATTTTAATCTAATTGAGATCAAACCACAAGATCCATACTGTAATTGCTGTTTAAACATTAAAATGAAAACACGCCTGATTAAAAAAAAAGCTTATTTAAAATGAAAATAAATCGCATCTCAAATCTATGAAAAACAAGTAAAAATTTAAAAAAATAGAAAACCGACTTCATTAGGGATAACTCAAAAATGCATATCACCGCTGTCACTATTTGTTAACGTCTTATCGACGTAAATTAAGGATAAATCAAAAACTACTGGTCAGGTCAGGTCGGTTCACCTAGAAAAAAGTTCTGAGGTAACACACAAAAAAAAATACAGTTGAATTGAAAACCTCCTCCTTTTTTTGAAGTCGGTTAAAAAGGCCAAATGAAATTACCACATCGAGCAAATAAGATAGTATGAATTATTTATGCAGATTTTCTCAATGTGGTAAATTTTGGTTTTAAAACTTCAGTCTTATATTTTGCATTTTCCTCAATGTGTTTTTTTTCGTTCCTAGTTGTGATATTTGTCTATGTGTATGTTTTTGTTTTATCTTTTCTGCTTCGCTCATCTCAAGCATTGTCTTCTGTTTTTCATGAAGAGCTCGTTTATATTTATTATATGAATTCTTGACATACTGCCTCAGCTTATCATTGATTTCTATATTTCCCACTCATTAATTCCCACTAATTTCTTTACACTATCATACATAATGCTTAGTGATATTAAAGTTCTCTTAATTACCCAATATTTTCACTCCAACTTTAACTCTATCTTATATGATTATAAATGCTAAAGTAGAATAAACACATTCACAGCGCAGCTCTACGCCGCCAATAACTAACTTCAAGTAAGATGAACGAAGTATGAGGTACAGGGCTATGCGGACGACATTGTCATCATAGTCCGAGGAAAGGTCACACAGGCAGTGTGGGAGCGTATGCAGACTGCACTGAAAGTGGTGGAAGGGTGGACGGTTGATCAAGGGCTCGGGGTGAGCCCCGAGAAAGCAACCGTCGTGCCGTTTACGAGGAGGAGGAAGTGTGAAAGCCACAGAACTCTCACTCTATACGGTAGGAGCGTTCCAATGGCCAGGGAGGTAAAATATCTTGGGGTCGTATTGGACTCTAAGCTAACCTGGAATGGTCACATTGGAAAAATACTGCGTAAGGCAGTCATGACCTTAGCCGTCACTAGGCGGCTATATGGAAAAACGTGGGGACTAAGACCTAGTATGGCCCACTGGCTGTACACAAGGGTGGTCAGACCATCGTTAACATATGCGGCACTGGTCTGGTGGCCTAAGGTGACACAATCCAGTGCCAAACAAAAACTAGGCAAGATCCAAAGGATGGCTTGCCTAGGCATCACAGGGGCCATGTCTTCAACCCCAACAGCCGCCATGGAGGTGTTGCTGGATCTACCCCCCCTACACTTCGTTATTATGGGAGAGGCCAGGCTAGGACTATACAGACTAGCCTGCAATGGTAGACTGAAGATCAACCCAGGCTTCAGGGGCCACTGCAAAATTCAGGAGATCGTGAAGGAACCCATGCTTGAAATGAGGTCAGACTTCGCGAGCCCGCGAATGTGCAGGGAAAACAACTTCACAGTGGAAATCCCTGATCGCGGGGCATGGCGGGAGGAGACACCGGGCATACCACGGGACGCGCTCGTCTGGTTCACGGACGGATCTGGCGGGGAGCGTGGGACGGGGGCAGGTGTTTACTCGGAAGGACCGAGGGTAAGTCACAGTATTTCCCTCGGAGCCCATGCAACGGTGTTTCAGGCCGAGATGTACGCCATCCTGCACTGTGTGCGGGAGAACAAGAGGAGGGGCTACACCAACAAGCGGATCCTCATAGCCACAGACAGCCAGGCAGCCCTTAAGGCACTAAGTAGCCCACGGGTAAATTCCTGGCTGGTGAGTGAGTGCCGAGACGAGACGAGCGACCTGGCTGGGCAGAATGAGGTGACCCTCATCTGGGTGCCGGGTCACTCGGGGGTCAAAGGCAATGAAGAAGCTGACAGTCTCGCAAAGAGGGGGTCAGCAGAACCATTTATGGGACCAGAACCGGCTCTGGGCGTGTCAAAGAGCACTGCCAGGGGAGCCATTAAGTCCTGGGTCAGAAACCAACACAAGGTGTACTGGGCGGACTGTCCAGGGCTCAGACATGGGAAGTCAATAATTGACGGACCCAGTTCAAAGAGAGCTGTGGAGCTGCTAAACCTTAGCAGAGGACAGCTCAGAAACACAACAGGTCTCTTGACGGGACACATGGCCGTCAAGAAACACCTACATAAAATGGGGCGGTTCGAAGGGGACCTCGCATGCAGACTCTGCGGCGAGGGGGAGGAATCAGCCCAGCACATCTTGTGCGAGTGTATAGCCCTGGACCGGAAAAGACAACTGATCTACGGTCACTCTAGACCGGAGACAGAGCAATATAAAACTTCACCCTACCAATCGCTGTGCAGACTAGTTCAAGGCACAGTGATTTTGGAATGGGTGGAGTAAGACTAGGGGTATGCACAATCAACCAAGGGTTGCGGTGCTATCGGGGCGGCAAGGCCGCGGACGAGCCCTGAGGGAACAAAAAAAAAAAAAAAAAAGATGAACGAATGAAAATAGGTATTTGAGGTACCAAACGGCCAAGCCGCAATGTTGTCAGATATATTTCTCTAGGTAAAAAAAATATATATTATCATGAAAAAATTCATTATATATATATATATATATATATATATATATATATATATATATATATATATATATATATATATATATATATATATTCGGAAAGATTTCCACAGTCTTTAATGTGAGACATACTTGGTTCTTCGGTTGAACCGCGTCCAGAATTTATTAAAACTTGACGTTTCGGCTCCTGTTTTGGAGCCATTTTCAAGAGGTAAAGGAAATATGTAAGGACATGAACTCTAAGGCCTCAATCTGCCTACTCCTCAGAGCGGTGGACAAAGGTTGGTTGGGTTGTTGTAGCTCGATTACGGGGCCTCAATCTGCCTACTCCCCAAATCTCGCCGGAGGTCGTCTCTAAGGTCTCAGTGTGTTCAACCCTAGGCCTAAGAGAGATCTGACAGTTCGTTGCAAGTCTTGTATTAATGCTTTATTATTAATGCTTTATTGGTATATAATAATACATCATGTCCATATAAAGAAGTCAGAGACTTGTACATATATTATTTGACATAATTTAAATCGTTTTGGCCCAAATGTGTTTGAAGTATGCTTTCCAAAAGTTATTAACTTCAGATTTTGACGTACTAAAATTGAATTACCTTTTTCTCCCATCTAATGTTTCAATCATTGCCTACATTCATAACAGCTCCCAACCATATCAATATTCTCTTCGGATAAAAATCTGTTCTAACCATTCCTTATTAAATACAACATTTTTAAATTTTAAACAGAAACTAAAAAAAAGTTATTTTATGTATAGTTTTGTAATCAGTGTAATGAGTCGTGCCACGGTCAATTAAGTCAGAGATTTGGTCACGGTACTTAGAGAATTAATATGATTGCAGGTATTTGTTGAGTCAGGGGCTTTCGTCACGGCACTTAAAGGATTAAGAGGCTTGCAGGTATTTGTTGAGTTAAGTAATGGGGCAATAAAATTGTCTATTGAATTTATTGTCTTTTTGTGTGTTTTTAATGAAGATATAATAGGTTTCCAAGTAATTGGAAGATGAAGATCATCATCTCTGTTATTTAAACAATCGGGGTGTTTTTCGATCTCGATTGCTTCGCGGATAATTCTGGTTTGGAAGTTGTAAACCAGGGCTATTGTTTTGGCATTGTCGAAGTCTATTTTGTGTCATGTATGAATATGATGCATGGCCAGCCCGATGAGGGGTCGGATTTTCTAACTGCGAGGGTGTGTTCATATATTCTAATGTGGATGTGTGTGTTTGTTACCATGGCTTTTTTATGTTCGGAAATCCAAAATTGTCCGCGAAAACCTGATCCGATTTTCTTGGCTAATGAACTTATCTAAACCACTTGCAAAAGGAAGGTACCTGCCAAATTTTGTTAAAATCGGCCTATAATTTTTTTAGTTATCGGTGTGATATGTATGTATATATCAATATATATATATATATATATATATATATATATATATATATATATATATATATATATATATATATATATATATATATATATAAACATATAAAAACTGAAACTTACCCCGGATATGGGTTCTACTGGTCCTAGTTCGCGCTCATTTAAAGAATTGTTTTTAATTCAACAGTTGGGATCTCTCCATTAGTACATTTTTTTCTACGAAAATTCACTAAAAGAACGGCACTTTGGGAGTTTTTGTAGACTTCTCTAAGGTCTTTGATTTTGTAAATCATAAAATCATAATAAGTTCTGTTGTCAAGATAAAATCACAGGTATTGTATTGGACTGGTCTAGAAGCTATCTTACAGAACACCAAGACCTATAAGATCTAACCCCACTAGCACCTACTCATCTAGGACTCCTGAAGTAATGGTTGGGGTACAACATGGAACAGTTCTTGGACCTACGCTGTACATTACTTATGCCAACAACCTACTTCAATACTGTAAATGGATGATTTTCTTAAATTTACTAGCGGCGTGGGTTCTTTATAAAAGCGACCTGATTTTCTTAATAATTAATGTTATATACTTTAATTAGGTCTGTTTATTTCAGGTGAAATGAAAATAGAGCATTGGCATTTCAACAAACCCAAATTTTTACCCTACCTACTGTTCCATATACCTTAATAGCTTAGCTACGTTTTTACTATACCTTATTCTGGGGAGGTTGGCTTGTTAATCATCAATGAAACCAGGACCTTCGATTCTGTATAAGTACTTAATGATAATAATTAAAATGTTCGGGATGCAACAAGTGCATTATCGTAGTGAATTTTCATAAGAATAATATATTATAGTGATTTAGCCATATATTAAAAGTTATAAAACATTACTTTATTTACTTAGGAACAGTAAAAATAAGGCGAAGATGGGCAAGCAAAAACAGGATCTCTGTCATAAATATTTATACAGTAATTTGGATACAAAACACAAACAAATAAATTGATAAACAGGAAGTATACTCAACAAAAATACATTACAAAGCTGAACATAAGAAAAAATCCCTGTGGTTCATGCATTGAGTGTGATTGGATGCATGCAGAAGGGGAAGAAGAACCCCTAGGTCGAAGAGGATTTCTGCCCCCTCACCCAAAACCACGAGAGATTCCCCTTCCCTTTGTGCATGCATACAACAACCTACAAAGCATAAAGCACAAGAAAAATTTCTTGGGGGCAATCCCAAAGAAAGTTACTGTACCTGGGCAAATATGGATGCGGTGCGGGGTAGACAGGGTTTAAAGGACGTATGGCTACAAAATGTGAATAACGCATCTTTTCAAAGTCTGACTAAATATTTTTTTACCATTTTCCGCACATATTTCCTCCCCGCCCAGCACCCCTAATCATTCTTGGTCCCTTAACTTTCTTGGGGGTTGTTTGCAACAAATTTGCTTTGTGGCTTGTGCATCCAAGGAGGATTCTAAGCATGTTTCTGAAAAATGTTTTCTCAAAACCCTTCGTGCAGTAAACTGTAAATTTACCGAAATTACATTCCACAACGTCGCCTATAATGCTTTTTTCAGATAATATCGATAACAGCACTAAAGTAAATAAATTCACTTGTTATTTCACTTATTTTAAATTTTTATATTACATATAACAACACAAGATAAATAAGTATAATAAAGGCAGGCCCTTAATTAACATTGGGGCTACACAAACTTGAAAGTAGAGGAGACATTTAGGTCGTGTTAACAACCATAAGTTTGATAAAAAATCACTTCTAACTGTATGCACACAAAAATTAGTAAAACACATTTATAAAATCTATCAACAATTTTACGATATTATTTGAAATAAACCAATAGAAATACGTTTCGCGGCGATTTCGCAATTCGCGAGTGTATGAACCTTACTTTTGTGCAAGACTACACTGAAACCCGGTCAACCGCAAGCAAGCATCTTGTAGATTAACCTTGATAGGCTTGGATGGTTAACAAATGTAGGTATGTGTAATTTTAAGCGGCAGACTGTACTGTTTGAAACATACAATATGAGAAATAAAGAAATATGCTTAAAAGTGCTATTTATTCAAACAAATATTGACCAACCAACCTGCGAAATCATAAAATGATGGATCTAGTAACTTATCTATCAGTAAGTACCCTTCTCATTTTTTAAGCAGGTCTTGATACTTGCAAAGAGCATTGACGCCCGTGGTACTAAATTTAACAACGAACTTAACAAATATTTGTTCTGCACGGACACAAACTATAAAAATGCCGATACTGTTACTATTACTACATAAGGCATTATTTATTTTCCCCGGTTATACAATAATAATAATGTCTAAGGGGTCCTGTCGTGGTTCAAATAAGAAACATTAAAAACGGAGTGTTAACACTGCTCTTAGAATATGACTTGCTGATATACTGATTTTCTGTTTTACGATAAAATGTATTGTTTTAATTTATTAACTCACAATTTTCATTTATAACCATCATCCAATATTTATTTTCAATATTTATATCCATGTTTTAAATATGTTAGGTTAGTTAAAAGTTAGTTGTAAAATATTAAACGTTGTAGACAGACTCTGTCTATAACATTTTGTGTTAACTAGAGCTGCCATGACGACATACTACCTGGTCCGCACCGAGATGGCGTCCCTGTCGTACATCTCTCAATGTCCTACATTCTGACATGTTGCAATAATGTGACTTTCATTGTTTTTTATCTACGATTTATTTGAACAGCATAGCTGTACCGGTAATGTCAGCCGTCTTTGTATAACATTGTAGATATGGCATTACAGAATCTGAAGTGATGTCGAGGATTATTTTAACACCTGAAGAAATTTTCCGAAAGTCTTGCCATCGATACCTCTCTATTAGTGAATTTTCTTAATGAAAATTCACTAAAAAAAACTGCATGAACAGCCACGGACAAAGAAACTAAAATAATGAGACTTAAGTTTTTACAAATGTCTTAGAAATGTTTTAATTCTCACTCTCTAAGTTTATCTTGTGTTACAACAACTGAATTTTCTGTAGCCCACGTGGCTCAAATTCATAAACTGATACTCTACAAATTGCTTTCGGCGTCGAAGCAACCACCACTTGAAGGTTATAAATATAAACCATTAAAATATTACCTGGGAGTCAATGTACAATTAAAACCAAAAATACATATGGCTGAATTAATCCTTTAAAGGTCAAAACACCCACAACACTTAAGTCTAAACTACCCCACTCGGTTATGAAAGTTTCTCGTGCGAAATCAACTTCCCTTCTGAATATATATTGATGCCTTTAGCTTTTCTATTCTCGAAACACTAACATATCAAACTCAAAATTAAATTACTATCTAAGCTCATCTAATTTTATTTTTTGTACAGCACACACTTTTCCGTTGGCCCAGTGGCCACTGTCTTTTTGCTATTTTTTCGGATTCTCTGTGAACCTTTTGATTCACGCCTGTTTTTTCATTATGTTCTTTCGCCCAATTAAAAACTGCAATCTATACATCATTGGCTAGTTTAACTCTGTGCTATTGTTAGAAAGTTACCATAAGTCTCATGCGAACGAATGATGGTGATCTCACCATGATTTTTGCTGACGGCAGCAGTTTCACTTGACCCACTGTCACCAATTATTTATAGTCAATTATAGTGGTGTCCCATAAATGTATGCCCATGTTAAAACCTACTATTTTACTGTCCCAAATATTATATGAAAATAAAGCATATATATATATATATATATATATATATATATATATATATATATATATATATATATATATATATATATATATATATATATATATATATATATAAGAAGGCTTAAGCAAGTACTACCTTGCTTACAATACATAGCTCATCAATCTCACAACAGCATTAATCCAGACGACAACAAAAAATGGTCACCTCCTATGGTGATACCAAGTTTCTTATGGGTGGACCTGATGTTGAGGGCATTGTTATTGATACTGACAAAACCTTGAAAAGGTTTAACAACCAATAAGGACGTAGTAGTAGCAGTGGTGGGGAGGCCAACGCCAAGCAAGTAGGCCACAATGGGCCCTCTTTGCCAACCCCAGCAACCATACTCTAATCTTCCTCGGTTCCGTCATCAAACCGCCTCGACCTCGAGGTTAAGGCTGTGACGCGTCGATCAGTCGAGAGAACAACCAGCGCATGACCAGGCTAAGGGACCACACCCCCCACCAATAAGGATAAGACAACATGTCTGTTTTTCAGGTTCTCTAGATCCTAAAAAGATATTGGACAATATGTAGAAGACTTGTAGTGCTTTTTATGAGAATATTTTTGATTTTCGTTAATTGATTATGTATTTTAGGTGTTTTTTGTAGTGCTTGCTATTCATATCTTGGTTCACATCAACAAACAATATGTGCTTTATGTTGTCTCTTTTCCATCTTTTTGTTAGATATCACTAAATCATCTAAAGACCACATTTAACAGAAACAACTTTTTGATTGGCATATTTATGTGATACAGTTTTATAAATGTTATTTAAATGCATTAAAGGAATGTGAACCTTTTTTTAATAATGATCTACAGTCTTTGTTTTCAGTGCCCATTAACTGTGGTTGAAGACAGATTGCATTTTGCGGTAGATACAACAAATGGTTCACCTGACACAGTATTTAACAAAAATGCAAGTTTAGCGATTGCCCTGGCACAAGCCTGGATGAAGAGTAGTGAGTATTATTGATTATATTAGTATAAATAAGTTATTTTTTACAGTATTCTCTCGATTATTCGTGTGCGGATTATCAGTGCTGGGAAATTGGTCAAAATTTCAAATCAATCGAATTTTTAATTTTTTTCGTTTCCTCGTACAATATAATAAATATCTCTAATAAAAACCAACGTCCTTCTAAGTACGGATCTATTATAATTACTACGTTGCAAAAATGAGAAGGAAAATAAAACTGTGAAATTCAGTAGAACCTGTAGTGTAGTAGTATGTATGTAGAAGTAAAATGAACCGTCTCAGATTTATTATTCTGTAGTAATGAATTCTTATTTACCTCCGAACGTGCCACTACAATAGGAACGCTGAGAAGGATCCATATCCGGGAATTTTTATGTTACCGTCACACATTTTAATTGCCCCAATCTCTTCACACTTGATCTCATTCGAGATTGGGTGGAATGGCAGAAGGGAACAAGATAACATTTCTTGAGAAAGAAAGTTGTTAAACATTTTGTTTGTATGATATATATATATATATATATATATATATATATATATATATATATATATATATATATATATATATATATATATATATATATATATATATATATATATATATATATACATATATAAATTATATTACGTTCGTATTACCCTTTTATGCAGTTCTGTTAGAAGCCCATGAACTTTCTCTGTTTTACACACAAATATTTGGCCTAATTTTTGACAAAACTTCTTTTGTCCAAGCAGGCCTTTTTGACAAATAGAAAAATCAGTAGTTCTGAGATAATGCCAGACACAAATCAATAGCTTAACTTAGGGTATTGATCACCCGAAAGAGAACATAGTGATTTAACTTATACAAATGAAAATATAGATAAATATAAACGCATTTTAACATGAAATTATTTAAGGAAAAAGTTAGTGAGGAAACTTGGAGTGTGTATGGTTCCACTGACGCAAATAGTTCTGCTGCTTTATTTGTCATTATGCCACTAGAGTGGCAGAATAGAAGTATAACAGAGTAAAAAAAAAGACTGGATCACTCAGGGTTTGATTAATGTAATACATAGGGAACCAATTATGTACAAATAAACTGAAACAAGCACATAAAGAAGATATTGCGGGGGAAGTTAGAGTCTATAGAAACAGACTGAATGACATAACAGATAAAGCAAAGACTGCTATTATAAAAAACAGATTGGAGGATGTGAGCTTCAACCTACTAAAATATGATGTTGTACTAATAACTTAAGGGGTTAAACTCGAAATCGAAGCTCAATAAAGCGAATAGAAATGAGTCTAGAGAATTGCTAGTTAATCGGTTGGACATAGCAGAGAGATCAACAGTTTTTTAGCAGTTTGGGGAACGAATGGCAGACGGTTTGCCGGCCACAGCTGCGACTGTTGGTGATAACCGCATTGCTAACACAATTTTTTTTCTCTGGCAGATGAAAATGAGGTCAAGAGTTTTATTGAATCATTTGGATAATAATCATGTAGATAAAGGAAATCTCAAGTAAATCAAAAATGTTAGGCAATCGCGTCAGTTAGATGCTTACGAAAGTATGTATATCATTGTAAATTTGAACAAAAATGTTTCAGTGAATAGTCCCCTGGTTCTATGCACTTCATTGCTTGAGCTGTTATCTTAATAATCAGTGTGCCCTTTTAGAAGGAATATTTGATAACGACACACAGTATTACAAAATCAGGTATGCAATGTTAATTATAGGGATTTAAGACTCAACAGGGGGGTGGGGGTCTGTCTGGATACTTTCTTAGAGGACGCTGTTCACAACTGCTTGGCACCTAACATATAAATAGTAGTTTTAGTTTTTATTCGCTTAGTTTATTCATCCCTCTGATGACGCTAACTTTGTTAGCGAAACGATCGTCAGGTCTAAAAGCTGTATTGTCATGAGTTGGGTACTCCAAATTGTATTTATCACTGATCATCACAGGTCCTATCCTTCACTCATTCCCTTGCTAGTGCCAAAAGCGCAGAAGACGGTATAAAATCAGAACACAAAAGAAGTGGAGCAATGTATCAGTGGTCCTTTGACGTATATAATAAACTTGTGATGGAGTGTTTCCAGGTGTCTTCAAGAATGCTCTTGTCATACCAGCCTGGAAGTCAAAAATATGTTTGCAATTATAGGCGGAAATATTTGATTAGTGGCTTGGCAATGGTTTTTGAGCATATCTTAAAAAGGAAAATAACTGATTATCTCAGAAGATATAACATTATGTCTGATAAACAATTTGGTTTCTGAGAAACCAGGTCGGTAGATGATGCGATGATTTAATTGGTGTCAAATGCTTATGAAGCTCTAGATAACAGACTTTCATCTGTGTGTGTGCTTTTGACTTTAGTAAAGTCTTCGACATCGTAAAACAGTGTTAGAGTAAGGCATGTTGTTAGCAGGTCAAGGCCATTCATCTGTGGAGTACCACAGGGTACGGTACTGGGTCCCATACTATTTAATATTTGTCAATGATTTATTTACAGTTCAGACCGTGGGAGAAGTTGTGGGTTTTGCAGATGATTCTGCCGTATTTTATTGTGACACTGATTGTTGCAACCTGAAAAGAAAAATGATAAACAATGTAAAGAATATTGTAAATTTTTTTAACAGCAGGCTATTACTATAAATTATACTAAAACAAAGTTTATTCCATTTTGGTATTGCAGAAATAACCAACCTGAGTACGAATGTATAGATATAATACAGGGTTCTGACATTTATAGCATATCATCCCATGAGACACTAAAGTACCTCAGAATTGTAATTGATAGCCACCTGAGATGGGACCATCACATAGAGTACCTCGTCAAAAAACTGAGCTGTATCTTGATAGCGTAAAAAAGGTATTTCCACCTGATTATTTACGGATTATCACTGTGCTCTTGTGTAGTCACATCTCAGGTATGGAATTGCAGTATGGGGAGGAATCGCAGATAGTCACCTGCGAGGTCTAGAAGTCATACAAAAGTATATAAAATGACTGATATCATTTTCAAAACTAAAAAGGTACGAAAGATGCTCTCTTCTCTTAATACCAGGAAAGCCTCTGGCCTTGACGATATCACATCAATTGTTCTCAAAAAATGCGCATTAGAACTTGCTCCTGTCCTGACTCGTCTGTTTGAGACATCTTACAATAGAGGCATATTCCCTAGTAACTGGAAAACTGCTAGAGTACAACCCGTCCCCAAGAAAGGATCCAAAGCGCTTCCTAGCAACAACAGGCCTATTTCTCTCCTTTCAGTCGTCTCTAAAGTGATGGAATAGTATATAAACACCGAATTACTAAAATTTCTTGAAAAACACAGTCTAATCCACGACAGGCAGTATGAATTCTGTCAGTGCAGATCAACTGCCAACCTACTTTCCTTTGTCACCCATTCTTGGAACAAGTCTATGGAATTACACAGTGAATCCCAGATTGTCGCTCTAGACATATACAAAGCATTCGACCAGGTCTGGCACCCAGCGCTGCTTAATAAACTTCCGGCCTATGGCCTACCACCAAAACTCTGTACCTGGACAGCAAATTTCCTCTCCAACCACAGCATTTTTGTTGTCGTGGATGGCCATTCTTCTAAACTGTATCCAATTAATGCAGGAGTCCCTCAAGGTTCAGCTTTAGCCCCTACTTTGTTTCTTCTCCACATCAATGACCTCCTCTCTAGCACATCCGAGTTCACAGTTACGTGGACGACAGCACCCTCCACTCAAATATACAATATTCTAAGCCTGTCTCTTTAGCCCAATTAGATGAGGATCACAGACTCATGGAGGATTCTGTCTCTGTGGATCTCCAGAAAATATTAGACTGGGGAAGTAGAAATCTTGTACAATTCAACTCCACCAAATCTCAGTCTTGCTTTCTATCTCATAAGAGATACACCAGCCCTACACCCATCACAATGAACAACCAAGTTATTCCAA
Source organism: Tillus elongatus (assembly GCA_964006375.1). Taxonomy (NCBI): domain Eukaryota; kingdom Metazoa; phylum Arthropoda; class Insecta; order Coleoptera; family Cleridae; genus Tillus; species Tillus elongatus. Next base: position 109,484,123 of record OZ023262.1, on the reverse strand, counting down.
GTAATGAGTCCTTTTCACTTGTTGGCATTTCTGTGGATCTAAATCTCAATTGGCACTAACATATCAGATCAATTGCAGAAGCGGCTGCTGAGAAATTAGGTTTCCTCCTCCTGACTCGCAAATACTTTTCACCAGCTTATCTCTATACCTTATATACTTCACAAATAAGGCCAAACCTCGAATACTGCTCCAACATCTGGGGTGCCTCTGCAGCTTCTACACTCGCTATCCTGGACTCCATTCAGAAGAGAGCTATGCGTCTCATCGGTGACCCTACCCTCACCCAAAGGCTGCCATCCCTTGCCCACCGACGTGCCGTTGGTGACCTCCCTCCTTTATAGATATCTGCACGGGCATTGCTCAGAGGAGCTTTCTTCCATAGTTCCTCCACCTGCTGCCCCCAACAGATCTACCAGGGGAACAGAGCGAATGCACCCTTTTACTGTCCAGGTCACCAGACATAGAACATCTTGTTATGCCCGCTCTTTTGTCCTGAGGACTTCCAACGTGTGGAATTCCTTGGCAGCACATGTATTTCCTTCTCCTCCGAATCTCCACAAACCTTCCAGTCGCTCTGGAGGTCCTCCTTAATATTCCACCTCTTCACATATGGCTGGAGAGGGTGGCGAGGTGGACAACGTACAGATTAAAACAAACGGCCGACAGCATGCCGAAGGAAATCAGTCTGGGAGGGTCTGAACTCCTTGATGACATTGAGGGTCATGAGATTCTGGGAATTGTCTCAAACTTGATGCCTACAAAGATCAGTAGAGATCTGTCTTTCAAGACCGTCCTCCTGGAAAGGGAGGACTGGGAACGAAATCAAACGACCCTATTGAAAGCTGATCTCTGCTGGTATGCTGACGGCTCCAAAACCAATATGGGAGTAGGAGCCGGCGCATATGGGGGCAACACCGATGCTAGACTATCAACTAGCCTCGGCAAGTACGCAACCATACACCAGGCAGAAGTGTATGCCATCGAGATGTGTGCAAGGGAAAGCATAGGAAACCAGTGCGCACACAAATCGATAAAGATATATACAGATAGCCAAGCTGCATTAAATGCTCTTGGTTCCTACCGTTGCAATTCAAAAACGGTAAGGAGTTGTAAATCTGCCCTCAAAAAACTGGGCAGCTGTAATGAGGTGTCACTGGTCTGGATACAAGGTCACTCGGACCATGATGGCAATGTTGCGGCCGACGCGCTTGCCAGGAGTGGTGCCCAAAGGAACTTTATCGGACCAGAACCGGTGCTGGGGATAACATCATGCACAGCAAAACGCACCTTAAAGACCTGGACAGAAAGAATGACAAGCCAGCAATGGCAAAATCTGCCAGGATTAGCTCACTCTAAGGCCTTCATAAATGGCCTGTCTGAGTCAAGGGCTAAAAACTTCTAGAGTTAAACAGACAACAACTGAGTACTCTTGTCTGCCTGTATACAGAACACTGTCGCTTGCGTCACCACATGCACCGTATTGTAGTCGGTCAGGAGACCGAGTGCCAGCTGTGTATGGAGAGTGATGAGACAGCAGAGCACGTACTGTGTTCCTGTCCGGTGGCACACAGGACTAGATACCTGCACTTTGGCAAGACAAAGCTTGCTCCGGAAGATCTGGATCAACTTTCGTCCACAAAGATTATCGACCTCTGCAGGAGACTGGCTTTGTTGGGCGAAATATGGACCATTAGACGTGAGCCACAATAGACCTTATGGTCGTGGTGGAGGGACCGGTATGGCCCACTCACATTCTTACCTAACCTAACCTAACCTACTAATGTTTCTGGAACCTCTACGGCTGAAGGCAATACTACAAGGTCAAGCGAGTGAGACAGAAAACAATAGTGTAGAATTTTAAATGTATTCACTAATAAGGTTCACCTTCTGTTGATTGTTTGAATTATGTATTGTTATAACTCATTTTGTTTAGTGTTATTTGTCTTGTTTAATTAAGTATATTTTTTGCAGGTTTCTGTAATTTGTATTGGCTTGTATGAAATGTGCAACAATAATCATTATTCTATGTAGATACCTTTGTTTTAGGAAATATTAACGGAAAAGGATTACAAGAATTGTCACCTGAAATTATTAAATACTCATTAAGCAATTGCAGGTGGCCTGGAAGATATGAGATCCGTAACATAAACAATACAAGGTAGGTAATAATAATTTATTATACAAGCTGATTCTGAGCGAAATGCATATAGCGTAACTATATATGCAATGATCACAAAAAACTAGAAATTTAGTGTCTGATGGCCTTCATTACTGAGATACAGGGTGACGAGTTAATTTTCGTGAAACATTTGTTTTGCCATAATTTTTGAATATTATGTGACGAAGTAGATATTTTCAGAACAGCTGTAGATATTAAAAGTGGCTGTTTGAAAATAAATATAATATAAATCACACGGGTAAATATTCCTTGCAGTAAAAATTATTATTTTTATCATTAATATTTCTTAAAAATACGCCTTTTCGAATTATCGCGGCGGAGTAAAAACATATCTGCAGAAGATAAGGATAAGGTATCTTCCACCGATTAAGATTTTTCAGCCGGAGACTGCAGAGAGAAAATAACTACCGAAGGAGATAGAGTTCACCGTTTACCGTAGCGCGTTGAAATATATAACTGGAATTTAGATTCAGTTAATAGAGAGTTTGTTCGTAAAAATTGCAATAAAACGTTAGAATACCGTACCGTCCGTCCCGTTGTTGTGAGAGGCAATTTCGTAGTTTAATAACTCTACTGAACGCAGTCTAGGTAAGAGTATTTTAGGTTTGTCTTATTGAATTTAATTATAGCGAATTTTCGGATATTTTTCTCAGTTCCCACGCGCCTGTCCGTCGACGTCGAGATCGCGGGATCTAGCGTAGTTCCCCTCCATTGCCCTATCCCATTATTGTTGGCGTGTCGTAATACTTCTGGGAGGTGATGCTCTAGCTAACACAGACTTCCCAAGGGTATTGCGTACGACCGTTCCGATTCGACTCTGGTCTGGACGCTGTAGTACACAAGCAGGCCAAGGTCGAGTTAGTATATGACAATATCCTTTTACAGGGTGTTCCCCTATAACCCTCCCGTTCCTTATCGACGTCGAGGCGTTGGATCCTGTGGTACCGACTTCGACGGATAGATGCCATTTTAACTATTTGAGGAGCGTGTCTCTAATCGACCCACTTAACGGCTACATCCACAGGTTGTGAATCACAGCACTCGGAGTTTCCGTCCGCATGACTCCCGCATTTTCTTTTCTTGGGGAATAATTAATTTCGTTGGCCCGTCACCGATAACATAACTTGTGCTAGGATAAATTAGCGTGATAAGTACCTTTCATATTGTAAGCATACCAGTGGACTGTAACACTTTATAATATAATAAATAATGCGAAAATTATATTCAGTCTATATTATAACAAGCAAATCTGCTACACCCGTATATACTTTCAGAAGGTCAGCGAAATACCGGGGGAGCGATTAAAGCCCGCAACCTCGGAGGTATCTATACGGCCTGTTACATCATAGGCTACCAGACCCTTTCCGCAAAGCTATCCAGGCACTCTGACCACAACCGTGGCCAGAGCCTTGTGACGAGGTCGCAAACATCCTCGTAGGGAGTAAACCCTTTCAAAATCTAGCCCCCGGGACCGTTTCCGTAAGCCCATTCCACTAAATTATACACCCCGCAAGTCAGGCCTCGTTACAATAAACTTCAGAACTTGTAGTTATATTCCTGCCATTATACTTATTAAAAACATATTCAAAGTAATCCTGAAATCCAGGGTCGCTCTCAACAAAAATGAAGTGTTTTATTGCTTAAAAAATAACACTATTGAAATTTTTGATGCAAGAATCGAAAATCTGGAAGAAAACTGATCTAAAATATGCAGATCTTGTAGGTGTTACTTTTGTTGTGTGTGTGTAGCCAATAATTTTTGTTTCCAGCTCAATTTGTTTTCTATCAATTTAGAAATCCCCTGTTAAAAAACTAATAGTGCTGGTGCCAAGGTACAGATCGAGTTGTTTCTTTGTGCATCAGAACATCGAATCATGAGACAGTACGAAGGCATTTGGCCTCTCTGTAAATAAAGTTGGGAGCTGCTGTCAGAGAGCCAAAATTCGGCGCCCTGGTCTTCTCTTGCTAAAACTTGTGCAGCAAACCTTTTTTTGTGTTATACAAGATGGTGGTGTCTTGTAGTTGTCTGATATGTATTTTTATTTTGTTTTGTATTATAGTTAGTTTGTTCTAGATTATAGATTATAAATTATTTAAACTTATGTAAAATGGGGTTATCCATAGATGAATAAATAAATAAATAAATAAATAATGTCTTATGTACGATGTATCTTTTGATGGTGAAATAAAGAACTATGTACTCTGCCACCAAGAAGACTGTTCCATTCTTTTTTTATTTTTGCTATATCATTCTTCATAATCTCGTCATTGCTTCTCAAGATTTTAATTTTCTTTAATCTTTTCATATTCTGATTTATTACTTTATTAATAAAATATATGAATTTATAGATATTTCCTGGATGGAGCCCACACTCTTGATAGTATCATCATATGTGGCAATTGGTTTAAAACAATGACGGAAAACAGCAGTTCAAAAAAAGCCCTTATATTTTATGTAACTGGAGATAGAGACGCTGAAAAACTTTTGAGGGAATTGAGGAAATGTAATTTTGATGTTGTATTATTTACACCATGCATTTCGGAAAGAGTTGTTAATGCAGGTAAATTCTATTTTCTTTTTATTGATGTTGGAGTTTGTAATTGATTGCTGTAACTTCATTTAGAGCCGTGTGACATGCAGCGTGCCGTCAGGACGAATGTGTTTAAATGAATGTCTTCACATATTGCGTATAATTAGTTCGTAAAAACTGTGTAGACGTTCATAAGAACACATGGGTGTTAGTTATCAGTTCAGACTTGACACACTGGCGGTATATGTTGCATGTGTAACGGCTCCTAAAGTTGTGTATTTAGTTCTTTATCTCGCGAGTTACATTGAAAAGAAGCGATCCATTTGAGACGCTTCGTGACCTTAAAAATGCAATGTTTCATTCTCAGTCACTCATAGTAAAATTACACCTAAATAAAATAATAATAATTATTGCACTCACAGTACAAATGGACATGTTTTTCAACATATCCAGCTACAGAAAAAAAATTAAAACAGGGTAATATCAAGTTCATGTGTCCCAGCTAACAGACGCTGTCCCAAAGCATATTTTACAGCCCTTATTGAAAGGGAAGCTATACCCTTTCTATGCAGATAATTGAATAGGTAAGATATTAAGTAACAAAAGGATCTTTTAAAACTTGCAGCTCTATGTATAGGAACAGTCAAGTAACTCGTGCCTCATAGGAGTCTGTCATGTACATCAGTTTGAAGGCTGACACAGTCATATAGGTAATCAGGTTTCCTTTCCCGAACAACCTTGATTACTAAGGTGGCATAGTGAACAAGTCTCCTTTCTTGCATGTTCAGCCAATCCAGTGCCCGCATGTACGGCGTAACGTGAGCAAAACGGGGTACATGGAGAACAAATCTCACACACCAATTCTGCACCTTCTGGATACGGTACCCGTCCAGACGCGTCAGGCAAGGACCATACACATAATCAACATATGTGAACCGTGACAGGATTAGTGAGTTCACCAAAAGTTTACGTGCATCTTAGGGAAGACAATCACAGTACTGATACAGGTGTCGCAGTCTATAGAACGCAGAGCGGCAGAGATGGGCCACATGTCTGGAGAACTGCAGGTTCCCATCCCGTATCAATCCCAGATTTCTGGGATTATCCGAATGGGACAAGGCATCAGACGCAAGCAACACAGACAGTCGAAGACTGCGGACCTGTTGAACATTATAGGAGGTGCCAAGAATGAGAAAATTGCACTTCTCAGGATTGAGGCCCACGTCTGAACTCTCTGCAGGTCTCCATTTAAACTCCCAATCTGTTCATCAGCATTAGATACACTAAGAGGAATATATAATTGCATATCGTCTGCAAAACAGTGAAGAGTCGACAGTAGAGGAATGCTATTCACATCAGCGGTAAATAAGTTGAACAGAATTGGACCAAGTATTGATCCTTGGGGCACCCCCACCGATACTGGGCGGAGCTCAGAGCAAGCTCCATCATCAAGTCTCATTGATACTGACTTGAAAATCTTTTTATGCATGACGATGTTGTAGACTTCTACCCATAAAACTTTGCATCAAGAGTATACTTTGGAGAACCCAATTCACCACAACACATTTTTAAGACCTGGCTATCGTTTCACTAACAAAGTTAACAGCAGGAGAGGATGATCAATCTAAGTACTTAATAAACAAATTTATATGTAAAAAAAATATGTAGAAAAGTGGGTATGTTCTAACTATGCGGCATCTTTTTTTGTATACTTTTACGGATCTACAGAGTGTTTCCAAAATGTGTAGCGAGTTTGAGACCCTGGAAACTAGAGATGAAAATAGGTCTATTTAACCCAATTTATCAAAATGCACCCTTCAAAAGTTACAGCCCTTTAAAGTCAATATTAAAGAAATATATTATTGTACATTAGTCGCTAATGATTGCAGCCATTTTGTTAAAATTTGGTACATGTTGGTTGTAAATAAAGTTTAATTAATGTATATGTTCAACTGTTATTATTGTGTCTGACGTTAAATGCTATTAGGGTAACTTCGTATTTCCCACACTATTTATTTTAAGTTAACAAATGTACATTGTAAAATGTAAGTATACAGATTACATAGCTTTAAACATATAAAAAATGCACTCAATAGCATGTTAACCATTTAAACGTAAACATGCCACGAGGCTATTAATTATTGGTCATAGTAAGTACCTATGTCCACCAAATACTGATTTTGTTTTATCTGATTAAAAAATAATTGAAATTATTTATTTCATTCTTCAGTTTTTAAGACGTAATGCGCCAGTAAAACAGTGAGGGAGCACCCAAGGTAGCTAGTGGCTGCCTACCGCTAGCAGTGCTGGCTGACGACTAACAAATAATGTTTTGTTTCTAAATCCGGGTATAGGAATATTAATATTTCTAATTCAAATTCTTCTCAGTGTTTCATTCTCACTTACATAAATTCTCTGTCTTTTTCTTTGTTTTCTCTGGCTACCTACGCCAATCGTTTTCTTTATTCCTCCTTACTACACCCCAGCAATGCAGTGAAGCTGGTTCACGGCAGTGCCGGCTGATGTGTTCTCTAATTCCTAAATCAGATAGCGGAAATGGATCATCCTGTTTGATCATCTCGGATCTAGAGATATCTATAGGTATCTTCTTTGAACATAAAACATCAGGAAGTAGCATTACAAATCATAGCATGTTCTAGAAGGGAGCTTTAAGATGGACAATAGTTTCTGTTTCAACAGTGACATACTGTTTGTAAGGGATACTGACAATTCCAAACTTTGATATTCAAATTGTATTTTTACATACTTCAATACTTCATCAAGCCATATTGACACGTTCATAGGAACTGTGACCTTTTGATGATAAATTACAAAATACATTGGGAATCAATCATCATTTTCAGTGAACGTGTCATTATGAATTTTTTCGGGGATGGAGGATGGTAATAACAATAATGTAAAAAAGAGAATTTATTCAGATGAAACACAATTATTGATAAACATAAATCTGCAAGGATATCTCAACGAGATATCTACATTACACATAAAGCAATATATTGTGTGTTTTGGTTTCTTTAACGTCAATCTATTTCCGCGACTATGGCCACTAACTTTGTTAGCGAAACTATCGTTAGGTCTAAAAACTGTATTGTGATGAATTAGGTTCTCCAAATTGTACATATTTTTGTTTCCCTCAGGGCTCTTCCGAGTGTTTGCCGCCCCACTAGCACTGCACCCTTTGGCTTATTGTGCATGCCCTTAGTCTTTTTACTCCACCCTCCAAAATCACTGTGCCTTGAACTAGTCTGCACAGCGATTGGTAGGGTGAAGTTTTATATTGCTCTGTCTCTGGTCTAGACTGACTGTAGATCAGTTGTCTTTTGCGGTCCAGAGCTATACACTCGTACAAGATGTGCTGGGCTGATTCCTCCCCCTCGCTCCAGAGTCACGCCCAGAACCGGTTCTGGTCCCATAAATGGTTCTGCTGACCCTCTCTTCGAGAGACTGTCAGCTTCTTCATTGCCTTTGACCCCCGAGTGACCCGGCACCCAGATGAGGGTGACCTCATTCTGTTCAGCCAGGTGTCTCATCTTGGCACTCACTCACCAGCCAGGAATTCACCAGTGACCTACTTAGGCCCTTAAGGGCTGCATGGCTGTCTGTGGCTATGAGGATCCACTTGTTGGTGTAGCCCCTCCTCTTGTTCTCCCGCAAACCGTGCAGGATGGCGTACATTTAGGCCTGAAAGACTGTTGCATGGGCTTCGAGGGAAATACTATGAGTTACCCTCGGTTCTTCCAAATAAACACCTGCCCCCGTCCAACGCTCCCCGCCAGATCCGTCCGTGAACCAGACGAGCGCGTCCCGTGGTATGCCCGGCGTCTCCTCCCGCCATGCCCCCTCCTCGTAAATGGTATGACGGTTGCTTTCTCGGGGTTCACCCCGAGCCCTTGACCAACCGTCCACCTTTCCACCACTTTCAGTGCTGTCTGCATGCGCTCCCACACTAACAGTGTAATCTTTCCTCAGATTATGATGACAATATCGTCCGCCTAGCCCTGTACTCATACCCCGCATCCCAAGAGCCTCCCTAGCAGGCAATCCACGACTAGACACCAGAGCACGGGAGACAGAACGTTCCCCTGCGGACACCCCGCCGCGATTCTCGCCAGGAGGGTCCCTCCCGCGAGTGAGGGGAACACCGCACTGTCCCTGAGCATGGAACCGATCCACCTGCAACAGGTCTCCTCTATTCCACGATCCCTGACAGCTGCCAGAACCGATTCGAATGAGGTGTTGCTGAATGCCCCCTCTATGTTTAGGGAGGCCCCCAGCGCTACCTCCCTGTTCTCCAGCGTATTCTCCAGTTTCAACACCAGTTGGTGCAGTGCTGTTTCTGTTGAGACTCCTGCTCTGCATGCATATTGTCCGCAGTGTAGGGGATATGTTTCCAGTACACCGCCCCTAATGTGCCAGTCGAGCAGTTTTTCCATTGTTTTTAGAAGGACACGAGACTTATAGGCCTCAGGGACTTTGCCTGATCTGTTGGACGCCCAGGTTTAGGAATGAATACAACCCTGGCAAGTCTCCATGCTCTCGGAATGTGCCCCAGAGCCAGGCTGGCCCTCATAATGAGGGTAAGCGCCGGCGCCAGTATATCTATCCCCTGTTGGAGCATGATGGGCATTATTCCATCAAATCACAGAGATTTGTATGGCTTAAAGCCGTTAATGGTGGCCCATCTGATTTTTCTCCAAGTAACCACCTCTTTAGCGACTGTCCACTCTACTCTAGATGCCCACCTATAAGGCGCCTCTATTTGTGAGTGTTCCCAGTCCGGAGGTGATTGGTTTATTATATTACAGCCGGGAAAGTGTGTCTGGAGTAAAATTTCCATAGTTTCCTCCCCCAAGCTTGTAGCCCCCCGTGGATGTTCTAAGGGAGCCTACGTTGGCCTGAGTGCCCTTGGATAGGATCTTGTGTAGTCGAGCGCTCTCGGACGTGTTCTCCACTTCCTCACAGTGCCTCCTCCACGACTCCTTGGCGTCCCTCAGTTTTGTTATAGGTCGTTAGGGCCTGTCTATATTCATCCTATGTTCCCGACCTTTTGGCCGCGTTAAACTGCTTACGAACCTGCGTCCTCCTTTGCCTGAGGTCCTCGTTCCACCACGGGACGTTCCTGGTGGGAGCCCTCATTTTCAGGGGGCAGTTGGCGTTATAGGCCGAGGTGATTGCTTCTCGCACTTGGGCTGCCGCAATCTCGAGGTCTATTGAATTGTCTATGGTGCTCGGTGCTCTTAACCCCCCGCAGTTCCACTGCTAGGTCTGCCCTGTAGGCCTCCCAGTCCGCTTTGCGGGGGTCCCGGTACCATACCGTTTGTCTTTCGACTTTGGCGATTTCAAACCGGATGTATCTGTGGTCTGAGCTACTCACTTCGCCAGACACAGCCCAGTTCTTAACAAAGTTACCCCCGAAAATGGGTGGAAACTGTTAGATCTAAAACTTCCTCACGCCGTGTTGTGACGAAGGTCGGTTTATTACCTCTATTCAATATGTCTAAATTAAATTTCATAAAGAATTGTAAAAGTGACTCACCCCTAGAGTTTGTGTCCGAGCTTCCACACAACTCATGGTGCACGTTCACATACATTCCGATGATGGTCTGCCATCCACCTGCTCTGCTACCCACCATCAGCTGCTCCAATTCCTTGGGTGGAGGAGGGTCCCTGCTGGCAGATAGGCTGATCCGGCAGTAATGTCCCTTGGGCCATCCGCTCCTCCACATCAGATTTAGATCGTTGCCAGATCCCTGGGACAGAAATTCATTGAAGGCAGAAACTCTATCCCTTCCCTGATAAAAATGCAGGCCCTGGGATTCTCATTGGATCTGCTGTAGATGAGCTTTTCAGCAGCTCCGCCGAGTCCCTTGATCTCTCCTTTGTTGGAGTACGGTTCCTGGATGAGGGCCACATCCGTGTTTCTCAGAGCCATCGGTAGTCCGGCCGTGGCTGCCCTACGGTGTTGGAGGTTGACCTGAAAGAACCTAAGTCCCATCAACCCCTGGTTGCTTCCCGAGTCTGTAGCCGGAGCCACTCCTAGAGCTTCATTGGTTTTGGTTTTATTTATATTTATGTTCTTCACGTTGTTCCCACGAGAATGGGGGAAATACTGTCCACACCATCAGAACCCACTGTGTGGTGCAAGGCAGGTTACTCTAGAGGGTTGCCCGGTACTCCAGAGGTTCCGTTCACGACACCATCACCCTGGTGCCATCCATCCCTAGGCACGGGTCACGTGACACCGTAGATTGGGGGAGTTTATTTCGACCTCCTTGTCTAGATCCGTCATGTTTAGTTATCGCCTGGTGCAGGATGCGGCTCTTCACCACGCATGACAGTCTTGGGGAAAGCTTCATCGAAAGCTTATGTTGTTGTTTCCACTTCCTCAGCTTGCCCCCTGAGGTCCTTTGGCACGCGACTCCACGACCCCAGAGTGTATATTTAGAATTGTATATAAATATTTGCAAAATTAATAACGAATGTATTTTCTGTCAAAAATTAAAAACAAACAGCTGAAAAGAATGTATTTATGCCAATCAGGTTGGTTTTATTATCATCTGACTCTAAAGTATTGATTGCATACACACGAAAAACGGTTAAGTCAGGTCGAGAAATTTAATCTTTTAGAGAGTTATTGGGTTTACATAATCGTCCTTTAATATTCATTCTAGCTATGCTATTTTATGGTTTAACACGTTCTGGAACTAATATCATTGCAAAACTTTTAAAATTCCAGATGTAATAAAAAGAGATAAAGTAAAAAAAAAGCCTGTTACAATCTTAATTATGTCTTCGTCAAATATCAAATAAAATGCATAATGTGGCAAACACTAAAGTACAACCTCGTTTAAAACTTATGTCTACATAAGGGTAGAAGGGTGTTGCTTACATTTAATCCATGTGATTATGAACTGGAATAGAGAAATCTAATATTTATAACATTGTTTTAGGTTTTTCTAATTTATTAATTTGTTTCATTTCCGCCTTAATAATAACAATTAAGATTTACAACCATTAGAATACTTATTTAGTTACAGGATACTAAACATTATGGAATTGCTCAGGGTTATAAACATTAAATCTCTGCTTTCTCTTTTCGAACTTTATTATGAGTAGGTTGAATCGCGCGCTACATGTTTCGTATCATTTGATTGGTTCTTCTTACTGTCAGATTTGAAAGAAGGGATGTCAAATTTCTCGTTCATGCTATAGAATTAAAATAAGTTTATGCAGTGATGATATTATAATATGGATCTTTGTAAATCGGTAAAATTATTATGGGTTACTAAGTTACGGCTCGCGTTGCTAAGTAATTTATGTGTCACCCAGTAACCTACGATACACACAATGTAAATTACTCTTTCATTCATAAACCTTTGATATTAAGCGATTGGAGTTAATACCTATTGAATAAACACAGTATCTCTCATGGTTCTGAGCAATGCTAATAATTTTATAATATTCAAGTATTGATACAGTAGCCCCCCACACGGAGATTTCTACAACTAACACTTTCTAATCCTGCTCTTAAACAAAATTATTTGGGATGTCAGGCTCTGTGGTTATTGTTGATATTATTGTAAAGTAGCAGACCCTCCACTTTACTTAGTCGCCTGTTGTTATTAAATTTTGATTACACTGAAAAGACTGGAAAAAGGAGAAACACAATAATCTGTCAAATTATAAACAATTAACAGTATTTATTATACCCGAATGTGGAGCGTTCAAATTGTGAAATGACAGTAAAAAAAATTAAAATTTTTGGTGAATTTTTATTTAAAAAAAAATTTCAAATGCGCGCGAACTAGGGCCCCTAGAACCCATATCCGGGGTCAGTTTCAATTTATATATATATATATATATATATATATATATATATATATATATATATATATATATATATATATACTGAGTGACAACTTTCAAAGCAGAACATAGGCGAATAACATGGGAAATCAAATATTTGCAAAATTAAAAGTGTGAGCAGCCATGACATGCCAAATTCGAATAATTTTGTTACTGTCAAATCAGACATTTCTGATTATCAATAGACATTTTCCTGAAAAGCTTGACAATGAGTAATAATATTAATAGCGATAGTAATCAGAAACAAGTGTTTATTGTAAAAACATATTACAGTGCTGGCAGTTTGCGAAAAGTTTGGGATTTGTCCTCAGTTAAGTACGATGATCTGATAATCGGGCATAATGCTGATTGCACATTATTAAAAAATTACGAAAATCCTCGCATACCATGATTTTGTTTTAACATAAGACACTTTGAAGAAGAAAAAGCAATTATAACAGTAGTGCCTGCAGTTCCGGAACAATAACAAAATTAACTATTAACAAAAAATAAGTAACAATAATTTAACTTAAACAATTACAACAAATATTCAAATAGTCCCCTATTTTGATATAAACAATATCCCAATATATAAAATGCCTTTCGAACTTGTGCGAGTTGTTGGTTATTAACACGTGCACATTCAGCAAAGATAGGCTCCTTCAAAGAATTAATATTTGGGTGACGAGTTTTATAAATTTTGTTTTTAAGGTGACCCCCACAAGAAGAAGTCACAAGGTGCCAAATCGGGAGATCTGGCCGGCCACTTAATATTACACCGCGACCAATCCAATGATTAGGAAAAAAATTATCTAAACAGGTTTTTACGTCTACACCAAAATGAGCTGGACACCCATCCTGCTGAAACCAGACTTCCCGATTTTCATTTGCAACTTCGTCTAATGCAGGACATACCTTATTTACCAAGAGTTCCAAATAATTTTCTGAATTTAAATTGCCAATTAATTCAAACGGCCCAATGATATGATTATTAAAAATGCCTGCCCAAATATTAATTTTCTGAAGGTATTGGGATCTCATCGAAATTTGTAACCTTGGGTTTTGTTGCGCCCAGTATCTTGTATTCTGTACGTTAGGTTCATTATTTAGCGTAAACGTGCATTCGTCAGTAAAGCTAATCGATGAAAGAAAATGGCGATCCCGATTGGCGCGTTCCATAACATCTTCATAAAATACACGCCTGCTCTCTTCATCTATTGCCAACAACTCTTGATGGCACTGCGGCTTGTACGGGTGGTAGTAGTTGTGTTTTTAAAGGATTTTTCGCACACGCTTCCGAGGAACACCACATTCTTCTGCTGCAACTCTAGTACTTGTAGTTGGATTGACATTAAAAAACGCTAGCACCCTTTCCTCTAGTTCTGCATTAACTTGTCTTCTAACGCCTGTTTCATTATAAAAATACATTGATATTGAAATAAGACAAATTCAGCTGTAAGCGTACCACCCCTATTTTCTACTGCTACACTTGCAGTTTCTTCAAATTTTCTTAAAATACGTTGGATTGTGCTCACGGATGGAATGGGTCGATTATCGTACTTAACTGAGAACAAATCTCGAACTCTTCGCAAACTGCCAGCATTGTAATATGTTTTTACAATAAACACTCGTTCCTCATTACTATAGCTATTATTATTATTATTCATTTTAAAGCTTTTCAGGAAAATATGTATTGGTAATCAAAAATGTTTGATTTGACAGTAACAAACTTATTCGAATTTAGCATGTCAAAAATGTTTGATTTGACACTAACAAAATTATTCGAATTTAGCATGTCATAGCTGCTCATTTTGAAAATATTTAAATTATCATCTCATGATAAAAAGAGTTCTTAATTAGTAGGTATTTGGTATCAACAGGCTCAGAAAATTAATTCTCGTTTGATAGACACCACTACCGTTCTTGCAGATAAAAGAGGTGAGTAGCAAACTGCAAATATGTGATTTCCCATGTTATTCGCCTATGTTCCGCTTTGAATGTTGTCACTCGATATATATATATATATATATATATATATATATATATATATATATATATATATATATATATATATATATATATATAATAAGGAAAGTCAATGATCAGAATGCAACTATTTCAAATTAAATTTATTTCGAGAAATTGGAGCGTAGCATATATATATATATATATATATATATATATATATATATATATATATATATATATATATATATATATATATATATATATATATATATATATATATATATTTATATATATATATATATATATATATATATATATATATATATGTGTGTGTGTGTGTGTGTGTGTGTGTGTATGTATCCAACCGATAACTTAAAAAATAATTAACCGATTTCGATCAAACTCGGCAAGTGCCTTTCTTTTATTAATGGCTTCGATGAGTTCGTTAGCCAGGAAAATTGGACAAGGTTTTCCGGGAAAATTTTGAGTTTTCTTTCAAAAAAAATTTTTTTCTCCGAAAATTACAAAGCTCTTTTAATGAAATTTGGTGGATATGTAGCCTTGTGAAAGACCTTACTACCTACCAAAATTCAACTTTCTAAGTTTATAGAAAATTGAGTTTTTCAAATTGTGAGTTTTTTTTGAAAAAAAAAAAATTTTCTCGGAAAATTACAAAGCTATATTAATGACACTTCGTGGATATGTTGCCTTGGAAAAGGCCTTACTACATCCCAAAATTTAACTGTTAAAGTTCAGAGAAAATTGAGTTATCCAAGTTTGAAGCATTTAATAAAAATTCACTACCATAACACACTTGCTGCATTCCGAACTTTTTTCTTATACAGAGATAATTTAGTTTTGCATTACTTATTCATGAGAATTTATACTTGATGTTGAACAACGTTTTACACAACTCTGTGTTCTTTGCAAACTTAACTTTGAAACAAAACATAAATATACTGATTTTAAAACTGACTATGGTCCTGCTTAAGACCCTTTATGGATGATGTTGTGACATAATTTAATCAATCATTAATTGTTTATTTACACATATAGATGTAACAGAAACATTTAAATAGAAAATTTAAACGAGGAGACTTCAAGTCTTTACTCACAATTTTGATGAATTTACATACAATTATTTTGCAGTTAATTAGTAGCTAAAATAATAGACAAAACGTGAAATTAAATTTTATATTATTAAACCTGACATACGTGGCAACGTCAAAACCCCAGGTGAATTGATCGACTACTCAGAGTAGTGTCATTTGCCTTGAGATATGCAACTTGTAAAGTAGTAGTCCACTTGGACCAAGAATCGGCTTGATAATGAACAGCCCTGAGTTTTAAACCCAAGCGTAAAATTGTAACCCTGTACTAATTGTTGAATACTGCGTTTTTAACGCAGTATTAATGTTGTAGCCCCATACTTACGCCCTGCGAATTTAAAAGAAATCTCTCTGTATTTATCTGTGACAACGAAATTACTATTTAAGATTTACCGTTTTCAAGGGACCAAAATAGAATTTCCACTAGATATTATTGTTCTCAACACTGATTCCACAAACTGCACCCATTCATGTACCTCAGATTTAAACTTGGACTAAAAATCTAATCTAATTTTGATTCCGAGGCACTACATTTATCTGCCATGGTTGGCGAACTCATGTCTAACTCGAAATTACTACAAACTCGACGATATATCAAGCGCTTCCAGTTGACGTGGATGCACATTTGAAACTTTGTAAGAGAATGCCTCGACTCCGCTAGCGGCAATAGAAAATTGTCATGATTGGCTACACTTGCAACCTTTCGTGAGAGAGATCGGTCCTAAAAGACGTTAATTTGGCAGGCTTGCATCTAAAGTCGGTTATGTATGACATAATTATTACTTCATTTCCAACAGCCCAAAGCATTCGACCAGGTCTGGCACGCAGCACTGCTTAATAAACTACCGGCCTATGGCCTACCACAAAAACTCTGTACCTGGACAGCAAATTTCCTCTCCAACCGGATCATTTCTGTTGTCGTGGATGGCCATTCCTCTACACTGTATCCAATTAATGCAGGGTTCAAGGTTCAGCTTTAGCCCCTACTTTGTTTCTTCTCCACATCAATGACCTCCTCTCTAGCACATCCAACCCAGTTCACAGTTATGCGGATGACAGCACCCTCCACTCAAATATACAATATTCTAAGCCTGTCTCTTTAGCCCAATTATATGAGGATCGCAGACTCACAGAGGGTTCTGTCTCCGTGGATCTCCAAAAAATATTAGACTGGGGAAGTAGAAATCTTGTACAATTCAATCCCACCAAATCACAGTCTTGCTTTCTTTCTTATAAGAGATACACCAGCCCTAGACCCATCACAATAAACAACCAAGTTATTCAAAGTAATGAGTCCTTTTCACTTGTTGGCATTTCTGTGGATCGAAATCTCAATTGGCACCAACATGTCACATCAATTGCAGAAGCGGCTGCTAAGAAATTAGGTTTCCTCTTCCGGGCTCGCAAATACTTTTCACCAGCTAATCTCTATACCTTATATACTTCACAAATAATGCCAAACCTAGTATAATCTTTGAAATATATTCCCATAAAATTTTATTTTCGAGAAGGATGTATATTTTCAGTAATAATTTAATTTTAATATACTCTATATATCTATATAGAGTATATGAGTATACTCTATATATTTCACCAGATAATCTCTATACCTTATATACTTCACAAATAAGACCAAACCTTGAATACTGCTCCCACATCTGGGGTGCTGCTGCCGCTTCTACACTCGCTATCCTGGACTCCATTTAGAAGAGAGCTATACGTCTCATCGGTGACCCTACCCTCACCCAAAGGCTGCCAGCCCTTGCCCACCGACGTGCCGTTGGTGACCTCTCATTTATAGATATCTGCACAGGCACTGCTCAGAGGAGCTTTCTTCCATAGTTCCTCCACCTGCTGCTCCCAACAGATCTACCAGTGGAACAGAGCGATTGCACCCTTTTACTGTCCAGGTCACCAGACATAGAACATCTTGTTATGCCGGCAAATGTTTTTCCTTCTCCTCCGAACCCCCAAACCTTCAAGTCCAGAATTAACAAGTTGCCTCTTTCCTCCTTGTCGACACCCACAGTACGATAATATTTAGGCTGTAAGCCCTTGTGGTGTGTGGTTGAAATAAAAAATTTAAAAAGCCCATGTCTCTTTGTTCCAAGAAGTACTTGTGTCATAGTATGACTTTATATGCCCTTGGATCTTTCTGTCTTTTCCATTTGTTGATTTTTAACAGGCTTTAAAATGCAATTCTATTTAAACTGTTACTAAAGCAAAATGTTATTTAGAATAATATTTTCCTGGCTAAAATGATCGAAAAATTTGTAGCAAATTTTCTCATTATTTTTTAAAGCATCTAGACATTTTCTAAAATATTTATACAGAGTGTCAATCAATGCTGGCATTAGCTAGCTATAATTTAGAATCTTATAATAATTTAGAATAATCATTAAAAATGATGTGTTGCAATATATTAATAAAATGTAACTCCCCTTTAGTAATATAGCTTCTGTGAGACTGAGGCGTAGAATACAAAGGGGTATAAATATAAACATGTTATGTTTACTATAGCTGAATTCTTTAACAATTCGCTCCACAGAATCTGAATTTTTTCTATCAATTCAACATAAAAAATCAAATCGTGTGATATTCTGTTGATTATATAAATTAATGACAAAAATTATATTATTTATATATTCATCTTTGTTAATTCTCTTTAACTTTATTCCCCACAGTAATGTCCTTTTCTAACTAGGAATATAATTAGTGGCATTTTCAAATGCGGTTAAATTTAATTTCATAAAAACTTGGGTTACAATTATTTAACTAAATTAAATTTTGGAACACTGCATCTTAGTGATGGGCAAAACGGTTATTTTTTATTAACAGTTGAACCTGTTCACGTTATTTAATAATAACAGTTGAAAATAACAGGTTCCGTATTTATCTGTTACCTATTTTGAACTGGGTAGTCGATCGATAGCATATTTTACTGTTATATGTATGAACTATGAATTATTAAGAATTTGACGTAGACGTAGTAACAGTAGCTGAACCCGTCCGGTGGTGTAGTTGGGTAAGGAAGATTCGTTGCTACACGGGTTCAATCCCCGGGCGATGTAACTATCAGTTGATCCGGCCTGAGGTGTAAAGGTAATTAATTTGAATAAAAAGACAAAAATAATTATGAAACAATGTGGATAGAGCAAAAACTTTAGATATATCTAATTCTCTGAAACATAATTATATATTGTTTACTATACTATGCAGCTATAATGTTTAAAATAAAAAATATTTTTATTTACTGTTTAAAACAATTAATAAATTTGTTATAAAAAAAATGATGAAGGGGTTTTTTGTTATTCATCACTAATAATAATTTGGTAAAAAATTAATGAAAGTTGATGGAGTTTCCGCAAAACCGGAAGCTGGCTGCATTGTATTTTTACCCCGTTATTTCACGTAGTGCATAAATCTCAAATTTTGTCGATATCAAACAAAGGGCTAAGAAATTATAATAAGCGTGTCGTAAATCTGTTGCCACTCTGAACTGAAACTTTTAGAAATTAGAAAGGAGTCTTTTATAAGTATTTGCTTACTTAGATGTTTTAGGAATTATAAACTAGTCATTTCTCACAAATTTATTATATTAGGGGTCTTTACCTAAATTTCAATGCCACGGCAAGAATTATCACGTCTTGGGACGTTAGAACTTTTATTGCAAGGCAGCACTATCTTCAACAAATAAATGCGTTATACACTACTACACTACAAAGGGAGTGATTCTAAGAGCTGCAACATACTGCAGCTCTCAGAAAATTTCGGTAAAGAAATTTGCCTTTATTCTGTACATATAGTTTGTTATTACATTAGGATCTCTAGTTACATTTGCGATTTTCGGTTCACCGGTCATCTTTATTAGTACGCTTACCGACGATCCTACGTTTCCAAAGCTGTGAGCGAGAGCGAGCACACTAGTATAAAGTGTTAAGTATTATGTTATGAAGTAAAGTCCGCTTTATACTGTATACCCATACATATTTAGCATTCCCAGTCTCATGTCCATTCATCCCGTTAAATTTAACAGTTGCCGATGAAAACCGATGTTTATTCATCGAAGCTCGAAGCTAGTTGCAGTGGAACAGAAACAGATACGAGTCCGAATTCTAGTGTAGTGTAAAGCGTTATTTTGTATCTGTTATTTTTATATAACCATAACCAGTGGTTACCATAGGGGCGGTGTACTGGAAGCATATCCTCTACACTGCGGACAATATGCATACAGAGCAGGATTCTCAACAGAAACAGCACTGCACCAACTGGTGCTGAAACTGGAGAATACGCTGGAGAACAAGGAGGTGGCGCTGGGGGCCTTCCTAGACATAGAGGGGGCCTTTAGCAACACCTCGTTCGGATCGGTTCTGGCAGCTGCCCGGGAGCGTGGAATAGAGGAGACCTGCTGCAGGTGGATCGGTTCCATGCTCAGGGACAGGGCGGTGTTCACCTCACTCGCGGGAGGGACTCTGCTGGCGGGGGTCGCGGCGGGGTGTCCGCAGGGGAGCGTTCTGTCTCCCTTGCTCTGGTGTCTAGTCGTGGACGGCCTGCTGGGGAGGCTCTCGGGAGGGGGGTATGAGGTACAGGGCTATGCGGACGACATTGTCATCATAGTCCGAGGAAAGGTCACACAGGCAGTGTGGGAGCGTATGCAGACTGCACTGAAAGTGGTGGAAGGGTGGACGGTTGATCAAGGGCTCGGGGTGAGCCCCGAGAAAGCAACCGTCGTGCCGTTTACGAGGAGGAGGAAGTGTGAAAGCCACAGAACTCTCACTCTATACGGTAGGAGCATTCCAATGGCCAGGGAGGTAAAATATCTTGGGGTCGTATTGGACTCTAAGCTAACCTGGAATGGTCACATTGGAAAAATACTGCGTAAGGCAGTCATGACCTTAGCCGTCACTAGGCGGCTATATGGAAAAACGTGGGGACTAAGACCTAGTATGGCCCACTGGCTGTACACAAGGGTGGTCAGACCATCGTTAACATATGCGGCACTGGTCTGGTGGCCTAAGGTGACACAATCCAGTGCCAAACAAAAACTAGGCAAGATCCAAAGGATGGCTTGCCTAGGCATCACAGGGGCCATGTCTTCAACCCCAACAGCCGCCATGGAGGTGTTGCTGGATCTACCCCCCCTACACTTCGTTATTATGGGAGAGGCCAGGCTAGGACTATACAGACTAGCCTGCAATGGTAGACTGAAGATCAACCCAGGCTTCAGGGGCCACTGCAAAATTCAGGAGATCGTGAAGGAACCCATGCTTGAAATGAGGTCAGACTTCGCGAGCCCGCGAATGTGCAGGGAAAACAACTTCACAGTGGAAATCCCTGATCGCGGGGCATGGCGGGAGGAGACACCGGGCATACCACGGGACGCGCTCGTCTGGTTCACGGACGGATCTGGCGGGGAGCGTGGGACGGGGGCAGGTGTGTACTCGGAAGGACCGAGGGTAAGTCACAGTATTTCCCTCGGAGCCCATGCAACGGTGTTTCAGGCCGAGATGTACGCCATCCTGCACTGTGTGCGGGAGAACAAGAGGAGGGGCTACACCAACAAGCGGATCCTCATAGCCACAGACAGCCAGGCAGCCCTTAAGGCACTAAGTAGCCCACGGGTAAATTCCTGGCTGGTGAGTGAGTGCCGAGACGAGACGAGCGACCTGGCTGGGCAGAATGAGGTGACCCTCATCTGGGTGCCGGGTCACTCGGGGGTCAAAGGCAATGAAGAAGCTGACAGTCTCGCAAAGAGGGGGTCAGCAGAACCATTTATGGGACCAGAACCGGCTCTGGGCGTGTCAAAGAGCACTGCCAGGGGAGCCATTAAGTCCTGGGTCAGAAACCAACACAAGGTGTACTGGGCGGACTGTCCAGGGCTCAGACATGGGAAGTCAATAATTGACGGACCCAGTTCAAAGAGAGCTGTGGAGCTGCTAAACCTTAGCAGAGGACAGCTCAGAAACACAACAGGTCTCTTGACGGGACACATGGCCGTCAAGAAACACCTATATAAAATGGGGCGGTTCGAAGGGGACCTCGCATGCAGACTCTGCGGCGAGGGGGAGGAATCAGCCCAGCACATCTTGTGCGAGTGTATAGCTCTGGACCGGAAAAGACAACTGATCTACGGTCACTCTAGACCGGAGACAGAGCAATATAAAACTTCACCCTACCAATCGCTGTGCAGACTAGTTCAAGGCACAGTGATTTTGGAATGGGTGGAGTAAGACTAGGGGTATGCACAATCAACCAAGGGTTGCGGTGCTATCGGGGCGGCAAGGCCGCGGACGAGCCCTGAGGGAAAAAAAAAAAAAAAAAAAAGTGGTTACCATTGCGGCTCGGCAACCATTAAAAAAATAACAGATTGTTAAATAACGACCCATCACTACTGCATCTGTAGTTTGATGGCAATATACGAGTTGAATTTCGGAAAAATAAATTGACGAGATAAAACATTTTTGAAAAGAGAATTTGCAATTTCCCATGAAAAAACTTTACTCAGAGAGCTCGCTAACAAACTTTTCCTCCAGAAAGAATTTTCCAGTGTAATGGGAAAAACCAATGTCTCTAGGTGGCATAAAAGCTTCACAAACCATGTATATAGTCTAAAACTGACCTTGAATGTGGGTTAAAGGGAATTTCTAATTCGCAGAGATTTGAAAAAAGAATTCCAAAATTCAAGTCACCTCTCTATAAGTAAAAATTTTTTTGTGAAAACTCTATAGAAAAGAAAGAAAAAGAAAAAACTTCTTTAACATAGAAAAGACGTTTTTGACGTTTTCCATGGTTTATATTGAGCATCTCCATTGTCTGCATGATATTTTTGCAATCCAGTTATTATTTAGCTGCTAGACTAATTGGCTAAATTGAAAGTAATTCCAGTCCCTATATCAATGACCAGTGCCTACTAGGTAGGAACTTTGCATTCTTTGTTCCTGGCTTCTAGTTTAATATATATATATATATATATATATATATATATATATATATATATATATATATATATATATATATATAGAGTGATTCAGATTAATTAACTTTCCAGGTCTGAGATTGAACACACATGTCAAGAAATAAATGTTGTAAATGACAGAATAACGACTATTTTTTTTACCCTCAGGGCTCGTCCGCGGCCCTGCCGCCCCGATAGTACTGCAACCTTTGGTTGATTGTACATACCCTTTGTCTTACTCCACCCATTCCAAAATCACTGTGCCTTCAACTAGTCTGCACAGCGATTGGTAGGGTGAAGTTTTATATTGCTCTGTCTCCGGTCTAGACTGACCGTAGATCAGTTGTCTTTTGCGGTCCAGAGCTTTACACTCGCACAAGATGTGTTAGGCTGATTCCTCCCCCTCGCCACAGAGTCTGCATGCGAGGTCCCCTTCGAACCGCCCCATTTTATGCAGGTGTTTCTTGACGATCATGTGTCCCATCAAGAGACCTGTTGTGTTTCTGAGCTGTCCTCTGCTAAGATTTAGCAGCTCCACAGCTCTCTTTGAACTGGGTCCGTCAATTATTGACTTCCCATGTCTGAGCCCTGGACAGTCCGCCCAGTACACCTTGTGTTGGTTTCTGACCCAGGACTTAATGGCTCCCCTGGCAGTGCTCTTTGTCACGCCCAGAGCCGGTTCTGGTCCCATAAATAGTTCTGCTGGCCCTCTCTTCGCGAGACTGTCAGCTACTTCATTGCCTTTGACCCCCCGAGTGACCCGGCACCCAGATGAGGGTCACCTCATTCTGCCCAGCCAGGTCGCGCGTCTCGTCTCGGCACTCACTCACCAGCCAGGAATTTACCTGTGGGCTATTTAGTGCCTTAAGGGCTGCCTGGCTGTCTGTGACTATGAGGATAGGTCATGACTGCCTTACGCAGTATTTTTCCAATGTGACCATTCTAGGTTAGCTTAGAGTCCAATACGATCCCAAGATATTTTACCTCCCTGGCCATTGGAATGCTCCTACCATATAGAGTGAGAGTTCTGTGGCTGTCGCAGTTCGTCCTCCTCGTAAACGGCATGACGGTTGCTTTCTCGGGGCTCACCCCGAGCCCTTGATCAACCGTCCACCCTTCCACCACTTTCAGTGCAGTCTGCATGCGCTCCCACACTGCCTGTGTGACATTTCCTCGGACTATGACGACAATGTCGTCCGCATAGCCCTGTACCTCATACCCCCTCCCGAGAGCCTCCCCAGCAGGCCGTCCACGACTAGGCACCAGAGCAAGGGAGACAGAACGCTCCCCTGCGGACACCCCGCCGCGACCACCGCCAGCAGAGTCCCTCCCGCAAGTGAGGTGAACACCGCCCTGTCCCTAAGTATGGAACCGATCCACCTGCAGCAGGTCTTCTCTATTCCACGCTCCCGGACAGCTGCCAGAACCGATCCGAACGAGGTGTTGCTAAAGGCCCCCTCTCTGTCTAGGAAGGCCCCCAGCGCCACCTCCCTGTTCTCCAGCGTATTCTCCAGTTTTAGCACCAGTTGGTGCAGTGCTGTTTCTGTTGAGAATCCTGCTCTGTATGCATATTGTCCGCAGTGTAGGGGATATGCTTCCAGTACACCGCCTCTAATGTGGCGGTCGAGCAGTTTTTCCACTTTTTTTAGCAAGAAGGACATGAGACTTTGCCTGGTCTGTTGGACGCCCAGGTTTAGGAATGAATACAACCCTAGCCAGTTTCCATGCCCTCGGAATGTACCCCAGAGCCAGGCTGGCCCTCATAATGAGGGTAAGCACCGGCGCCAGTATATCTATCCCCTGTTAATAACGACTGTTAGATGATTCTTTCTGATATATATATATATATATATATATATATATATATATATATATATATATATATATATATATATATATATATATATAAATATATATTTTTCTGTAATTATATGAAAATATATGTTATATATGTAGTTCTGTTTGGTTAATAGTGCTGAATGTATTTACACTATGTCTAATATTTTTTAATATTTCAGATAATGCCTCTATAGCACCAGTCGATCAGCAAGTCAATAGAAGTCGAAAGCATAAAGAAATTTGGTTGGATTTAGAAAAAACAGATGACACTGCTTCAAAGGCAAAACATATTGAGGCATATTGTTCAGCAGAAGAGGCCACTGATTATCTTAAGAATGAAAAATATGATTTGCTTGTAACAGGATCAATACATTTAATTGGATGTATTTTAAATCTGATAGATCCCGATATTAATAACAATTTATATAAAACAAACAAGACAAATATTTGACAATTTCTTCTCGAGAATGAGAAGTGGAAGAGAATTACTACCGTTACTGAAGCACATTCTGTATATCACAACGCAGTTTTTAAGAATTATAACAATTTAGCACAAGTGAATCGTGGTCATCAAAGATGATATTTATTTAAAATGTATCCATATACAGTAGTCAAAGGATAAACAGCAGCAACAATAAGGAGAGTTGTCTTTTTCCAATGGTATAACTAAGTTTTAAGAAATAAGTCATGATTTTAATTAATAAGCTGTTGAATTTTTACACTATTTATATTTATATACCTATTAAAATCGTTTAGGTTCCCTAAAATTGATGTCTATTAAAGATTTTATACATTTTGTGAAAACGTCCATGTATTTTTAAATATCTTTTTGGGATAAATAAAATGTTTAATGTTTTTTGTCTCTTTCTCTTTCAAATATTTATAGTGTTTTATAAAAGGCAACGGCAGCTGACTCTAAAGATCTCACGACCGACGTAGCTACGGGGGATGCTTTGGCCACAGACCTGTCCCCGACACCCAAGCTAGAGGCTGGGTACCACCGGAGGGCGGCGAGGTCCGCGGACACTGGGGATCCCTCCACCAGTGAGGACCCTACTGTAGGGGTAGAGGGACTGCCCCATCAGTCCAAGCGTCTTTCCGGGGCGCAAAGAAAGAAGTTCTAGAGGGCGCAGAAAATGGCGACCGGGACGTGTACGGTCGAGAAACCTGTAAAGGCGCAAGAGGGGAGTGCGAGTCAGAAGAGGACGCGCTCGGACTCTAGCACGCCTACTACAGACAGAGGTCCCAAAAGGACCAAGGCCGGAACACCGGCGCAGACTGGCTCCTATAGGGAGGCTGCGGAGGGTCTCGGGTTGGCGGTGATTGACCTGACCTGACCTGACCTGACCTGACCTGACCTGATCCAGGCTGCGGTGGATTCTCTTCAGGAAGGGGAGAGCCCGCCTCAGTTCCACCGGGTGCGTCTGGCGAGGGGCAGCCTCTGGATAACCTGTGCCGGCCCACAGTCGCCGGACTGGCTGCGGAAAACGATCGGGGGCCTCGATCAGATTTGGGAGGGGGCGGACTTGACAGCCGTCGAACCCAAGGAACTCCCAAAGAGACGCAAGGTCCTCGTACGGATGACTGACACCGTCCCGTAGGAGACGGTGATGAGTAGACTGAAGATCCAGAACCCTGAGCTGGGGACACAACAGTGGTCGGTTCTAAGCGGGAAGGCAGAGGACCAGGTGTCTTACAGAGTCCTTGTAGGAACCTCCTTCAAGGCATTCTGGGGCCTGGGAAGGGTTAGCTTCTGCCCTCTGGGGAAGCAACTATGGGTTAATGGGACTTAGGTTCCTTCAGGTCAACCTCCAAGACAGTAGTGCAGCCACGCCGGACTACTGATGGCTCTGAGGAACACGGATGTGGCCCTCATCCAGGAAACGTACCCCTATAAAGGAGAGATCAAGGGACTCGGCGGAGCTGCTGGAAAGCTCATCTACAGCAGATCCAGCGAGAACCTGAGGGTCTGCATTTTTGTCAGGAAGGGATAGAGTTTCTGCCTGTAATGAATTTCTGTTCCAGGGACCTGGAAACGATTAAAAAATTGATGTGGAGAAGTGGATGGGCTGAGGGACATTACTGTCGCGTCAGCCTATCTGCCAGGGGACAGCACGGACCCTCCTCCACCAAACGAATTGGAGCAGCTGATGGTGGGTAGCAGAGCAGGTGGATGGCAGACCATTATCGGCATGGATGTAAACGTGCACCATGAGTTGTGGGGTAGCTCGGATACAAACTCTAGAGGTGAGGTACTTTTACAATTCTTTATGAAATTAAATTTAGACATATTGAATAGAGATAATAAACCGACCTGTGTCACAACACAGCGTGAGGAAGTTTTAGATCTAACAGTTTCCAACCAATTTTTGGGTGACTTTGTTCAGAGCTGGGCTGTGTCTGGGGAAGTGAATAGCTCAGACCACAGATACATCCGGTTTGAAATCGCCAAAGTCGAAAGACAAACGGTATGGTACTGGGACCCCCGCAAGGCGGATTGGGAAGCCTACAGGTCAGACCTAGCAGCGGAACTGCTGGGGGTTAAGAGTACCATAGACAATACAATAGACCTCGAAATTGCGGCAGCCCAATTGCGAGACGTAATCACCTCGGCCTATAATGCCAACTGCCCCCTGAAAATGAGGACGTCCACCAGGAACGTCCCGTGGTGGAACAATGACCTCAGGCAAAGGAGAATGCAGATTCGTCAGCTGTTTAACGCGGCCAAAAGGTCGGGAGCATGGGATGAATATAGACAGGCCCTAACGACCTATAACAAAAGACTGAGGGACGCCAAGAAGGAGTCGTGGAGGAGGCACTACGAGGAAGTGGAAAACACGTCCGAGAGTGCTCGACTACACAAGATCCTGTCCAAGGAGACTCAGATCAACATAGGCTCTCTTAGAACATCCACGGGAGGCTTTAGAAGCTCGGGGGAGCAAACTATGGAAATTTTCCTCCAGACGCACTTCCCCGGTTGTAACATAATAATCACCTCCGGACTGGGAACACTCAGAAATAGAGGCGCCTTATAGGCGGGCATCTGGAGTAGACTGGACAGTCGCTAAAGAGGTGGTTACTTGGAGCAAAATCAGATGGGCCATTAACAGCTTTAAGTCATACACATCGCCGGAATTTGATGGAATAATGCCCATCATGCTCCAACAGGGGATAGATATACGCTTACCCTCATTATGAGGGCCAGCCTGGCTCTGGGGTTCATTCCGCGGGCATGGAGACTGGCCATGGTTGTGTTCATTCCTAAACCTAGACGTCCAACAGACCAAGCAAAGTCCCTGAGGCCAATAAGTCTCATGTCCTTGCTAAAAACAGTGGAAAAACTGTTCGACCAGCGGCGGTGTACTGAAAGCATATCCCCTACACTGCGGACAATATGCATACAGAGCAGGATTCTCAACAGAAATAGCACTGTACCAACTGGTGCTGAAACTGGAGAACAGGGCTGGCGGAGATGGCGCTGGGGGCCTTCAGCAACACCTCATTCGGATCGGTTCTGGCAGCTGTCAGGGAGCGTGGAATAGAGACCTGCTGCGGGTGGTTCGGGTCCATGCTCAGAGACAGGGCGGTGTTCACCTCACTCGCGGGAGGGACTCTGCTGGCGGGGTGTCCGCAGATGAGCGTTCTGTCTCCCTTGCTCTGGTGCCTAGTCATGGACGGCCTGCTGGAGAGGCTCTCGGGAGGGGGGTATGAGGTACAGGGCTAGGCGGACGATATTGTCATCATAGTTCGAGGAAAGGTTACACAGTTAGTGTGGGAGCGCATGCAGACAGCACTGAATGTGGTGGAAGGTTGGTCAAGGGCACGGGGTGAACCCCGAGAAAGCAACCGTCGTGCCGTTTACGAGGAAGAGCAAGTGCGAGAGCCACAGAACTCTCACTCTATACGGTAGGAGCATTCCAATGTCCAGGGAGGTAAAATATCTTGGGGTCGTATTGGACTCTAAGCTAACCTGGAATGGTCACATTGGAAAAATACTGTGTAAGGCAGTCATGACCTTAGCCATCATTAGGCGGCTATATGGAAAAACGTGGGGACTAGGACCTAGTATAGCCTACAGTGACTTGATAGAGACAGTGTGGACATGGGCGATTCGGCCGCCATGTTTTCTCCACATTTAACATTGCGCTTATGGAAGAATAGTCAAAAATTGCAAATAATAATGAATTGGTGCATTTTAGAAGAAAACTGTATAGAACCTTTTCTGCAGAGAATTATTTTTTGCTCATAACAGACTAGTCGTAATGTTTCCTGGTCAGATAGAACACATTACAATTTGCTTTAAAATAATTTTTCTAGTCAATGGATCTGTAGAAACTGTTTATGTTATGAGCTTGGCTACATTGTCGACAGACCGATTTGATGAAGTGACGTTGACGGATTGTCATCAATTGTAAACAAATTTGTATTTAATTAACACCAGAACAATTTGGTAATCAATAATTATATGAATCATTCAACATTACAAAATCATAGTTTATGATCTTTATACAAATAATAATCATTAACAAATTCAAGGAAGAGTAAGAAAATGCAAAAATAATTATAAAACTTTATTCGATGGTCATAAAGGAGTACTCATTAGTTTTGCTAGCATGTAATTTTTTTGAAATTAGCCTTTTACTTACTATTTTAGTCTGAACACAACAAACCTGTTCACATTTTTTTTTTCAGGTTATGACAGGGTAAAATAAAAATATGCATTACATCTGAACAGTCACTTAACATTTTCTCAACAAAGAATAATTTCAACCTTATATTTTGTGTTTGGAGAAAAGAAAACAACTGCCGGAAAATAATTTCCAGTATTCAAAAAAGTTGAACGTCTTTAACTAAAGTGCTAATTGATTACTGAACAAGCTAAAATAACTTAAAAACTCCTGTACCCACCACTTCGTACAGGTAAATAATGAATGTAATCAAAATCAAACACTTCGTGTTTGGAGAAGTCGGCGGATTTTTTATCACATCAGATCGGTCTGTCGGCAATGCAGCCAACCTTATAACATAAACAGTTTCTATAGATCCATTGACTAGTAAATTTATTTTATAACAATTTTAATGATTCGTATCTAAATAGGAAACATTGCGACTAGTCTATTAGGAGCGAAAAATAATTCTCTACCGAAAATGTTCTATACAGTTTTCTTCTAAAATGCACCAATTCATTAATATTTGCAATTTTTTACTATTCTTCCATAAGCGCAATGTTAAATGTGGAGAAAACATGGCGGCCGAATCGCCCAAAATGATACCACCTAATGGCCACACTGTCTCTATCAAGTCACTGTAGTATAGCCTACAGTGACTTGATAGAGACAGTGTGGCCATTAGGTGGTATCATTTTGGGCGATTCGGCCGCCATGTTTTCTCCACATTTAACATTGCGCTTATGGAATAATAGTAAAAAATTGCAAATAATAATGAATTGGTGCATTTTAGAAGAAAATTGTATAGAACATTTTCGGTAGAGAATTATTTTTCGCTCCTAATAGACTAGTCGCAATGTTTCCTATTTAGATACGAATCATTAAAATTGTTATAAAATAAATTTCCTAGTCAATGGATCTATAGAAACTGTTTATGTTATAAGGTTGGCTGCATTGCCGACAGACCGATCTGATGTGATTAAAAAATCCGCCGACTTCTCCAAACACAAAGTGTTTGATTTTGATTACATTCATTATTTACCTGTACGAAGTGGTGGGTACAGGAGTTTTTAAGTTATTTTAGCTTGTTCAGTAATCAATTAGCACTTTAGTTAAAGACGTTCAACTTTTTTCAAGACTGGAAATTATTTTCCGGCAGTTGTTTTCTTTTGTCCAAACACAAAATATAAGGTTGAAATTATTCTTTGTTGAGAAAATGTTAAGTGACTGTTCAGATGTAATGCATATTTTTATTTTACCGTGTCATAACCTGAAAAAAAATGTGAACAGGTTTGTTGTGTTCAGGCTAAAATAGTGAGTAAAAGGCTAATTTCAAAAAAATTACATGCTAGCAAAACTAATGAGTACTCCTTTATGACCATCGAATAAAGTTTTATAATTATTTTTGCATTTTCTTACTCTTTCTTGAATTTGTTAATGATTATTATTTGTATAAAGATCATAAACTATGATTTTGTAATGTTGAATGATTCATATAATTATTCATTACCAAATTGTTCTGGTGTTATTTAAATACAAATTTAAATTTGTTTACAATTGATGACAATCCGTGAACGTCACTTCATCAAATCGGTCTGTCGACAATGTAGCCAAACTCATAACATAAACAGTTTCTACAGATCCATTGACTAGAAAAATTATTTTAAAGCAAATTGTAATGTGTTCTATCTGACCAGGAAACATTACGACTAGTCTGTTATGAGCAAAAAATAATTCTCTGCAGAAAAGGTTCTATACAGTTTTCTTCTAAAATGCACCAATTCATTATTATTTGCAATTTTTTACTATTCTTCCATAAGCGCAATGTTAAATGTGGAGAAAACATGGCGGCCGAATCGCCCATGTCCACACTGTCTCTATCGAGTCACTGTAGTATAGCCCACTGGCTGTACGCAAGGGTGGTCAGACCATCGTTAACATATGCAGCACTGGTCTGGTGGCCTAAGGTGACACAATCCAGTCCCAAACAAAAACTAGGCAAGATCCAAAGGATGGCTTACCTTGGCATCACACAGGCCATGTCTTCAACCCCAACAGCCGCCATCGAGGTGTTGCTGGATCTGCCCCCCTACACTTAGTTATGTGGCTTCACTTTAAATCACATTTTTGTAATTAAAATATAGAATAAATCTTATATCATACGATTTTTTTTTTTATTAGAAAAGTACCTTTTCATTAAGGTGACTCAGGATTGAGTTTCATACATATTTACATATATAAAAATTAATTACCCATAAGCAATAGCGGCTCGTGCCTTAATGCATTGGGGGTGCACAAGAAAAAAAAAGTTCGGGACGCAGCAAGTGCATTATGGTAGTTAATTTTTATTAAATGCTTCAAATTTGAATAACTCAAGTTTCTACGAACTTAGAAAGTTTAATTTTACTGTATAGTGGGGTCTTACCTAGGGTAACATATCCACCAAATTTCATCAAAATAACTTTGCGCTTTTGGGAGAAAAAAAATTTTTTTTTCAAAAGAAAACTCAAAATTTGAATAACTCAATTTTCTAAAAATATAGAAAGTTGAATTTTAGTGTGTAGTAAGGTCTTTTACAAGGCAACATATGCACCAAATTTCATTCAAATACCTTTGTAATTTTCGGAGAAAAAGATTTTTTTTTAAACAAAACTCAAAATTTTCCCGGAAAACGTTATCTGATTTTCCTGACTAACGAACGCATCCAAGCCATTAATAAAAGAAAGGCACTTGCCGGGTTTTATCGAAATCAATTGCTTATTTTGAGTTATCAGTTGGATATATACATACATACATACATACATACATACATATATATATATATATATATATATATATATATATATATATATATATATATATATATATATATATATATATATATATATATATATATATATATAAACGTTACTAGGTACACACGCTGTGTCAAAAGTCCACTACAAACTGGAAGTGTGTAATTTTATAACGCACAACAGGTTGCTTATTCGCTCGTTTTCGACGAAGATCATCAAGATTCGGCGATCATTTCGCACTGAAGTATCGCATTGCCTGAGAGCGCCGAAAAATACACACCGCCGCCCGCCTGCTTTATATGGATATGGATGTATATAATGTTTGCAACGATTAAAACTATACTTATTCTGTATTAATGGCTGCCGACTCTCTGCGATCCTCGATATACTAATTTTGTTTGTTGAATGCAGGAGGTAACAAAGTAAATAAAAATTTATTAAAATATAGCATAGCAAAAAATTATTTTTTCCACGACAGGCGGCAGTGCGCGCGCACGGGCGCACTTATTGAGGAGCCGCCCCTGGCCTGAAAATAGCAAATTTTGACGATTCAAATCGCGACTTTGACATTTTAAGAAAAATTTTCAAAATATTTTGTCTGCTACTTCTTGACCTATTTACGCCAAGAAAACTTAACGTTGTATGTAATATTCAATTGGTTTTGTTAACCACAAAACATATTTTGTTATTGTGCTTTCCTTTGATCACCAGTGGCACCTAACATTTTTTTCTTTAAATACTTAACTTTTTTTCCTTTTAACGCGGAGATCTGAATTTCAGCATGTATGGTAAGTTTGATAGTAGAAACGTATATGCCAAATTTGGTTGTCATAGCTTTGTTATTTTCGGAGATATGAAAACTTCCCGAAAGGAAACCCAAAATTTTCCCGGAAAAACTAGTCCAATTTTCCTGGCTAACGAACTTCTCCAAGCCACTTACAAAAGGAAGGTACCTACCTACCAAATTTCATCAAAATCGGCCCATTATTTTTTGAGTTAGCGGTGTGATTATATATATATATATATATATATATATATATATATATATATATATATATATATATATATATATATATATATATATATACACATATATATATATATATATATATATATATATATATATATATATATATATATATATATATATATATATATATGTGGCGGCTCCTCAATAAGTTCGCCCGTGGGCGCACACTGCCGCCTGCCATGGAAAAAATTATATTTTTGCTATGCTATATTTTAATAAATTTTTATTTACTTTTTTACCTCCTGCATTCAACAAACAAAATTAGTATATGGAGGATCGCAGAGAGTCGGCAGCCATTAATACAGAATCGGAATAAGTATAGTGTTAATCGTTGCAGACGTTATATACATCCATATCCATATAAAGCAGTCGGGCGGCGGTGTGTATTTTTCGACGCTCTCGGGCAATGCGATACTTCAATGCGAAATGATCGTCGAAAACGATCGAATAAGCAATCTGTTGTGCGCTATGAAATTACACACTTCCAGTTTGTAGTGGACTTTTGGCAGAGCGTGTGTACCTACTACCTAGTAATTTTCATCTTGGCGTCGGATTGATTTTTAATTAGATCATTTCGTTGTTGTTTACATGTTCTTACAAGACAATTATTATGATGGCCACTACTTCGGGTTGCTTAATAAGTAAACTAAATAATTGTGATACTGTGATTAATTCAGTGGATATTTTAAATTTAAAGGTTAACTTTTTAAGGGACTTTTTAACTACTACAACTATAAGGTATAACTAACTAGAGGAAAACTTGTAACTAGTTAATAATTATGAAGTTTAGTAAGTAGGTTTTTTTATAATACATTTTTGGGGAAAACATAGGCGAGCCCTTCATTTTTAGTGAATTTTTTTTTTAATTCACTAATAGAGCTTTCGATGGAGACTTTGCAAAAAAATTTTCAAACGAGCAAGAACTAGGACCCCTAGAACCCACATCCGGGGTCAGTTTCAATTTATATATATATATATATATATATATATATATATATATATATATATATATATATATATATATATATATATATATATATATATATATATATTTGTGTGTGTATGTATCCAACCGATAACTCAAAAAATAAGCAACTGATTTCGATTAAACTCGGCAAGTGCCTTTCTTTTATTAATGGCTTGGATGAGTTCGTTAGTCAGGAAAATCTAATAACGTTTTCCGGGAAAATTTTGAGTTTTGTTTCAAAAAATCTTTCTCCGAAAATTACAAAGGTATTTTAATGAAGTTTGGTGGATATGTTGCCCTGTAAAAGACCTTACCACACACTAAAATTCAATTTTCTACATTTTTAGAACATTGAGTTATTCAAATTTTGAGTTTTCTTTTCAAACATTTTTTTTTCTCCGAAAATTACAGTTATTTTGATGAAATTTTGTGGATATGTTGCCCTGGGTAAGACCCTACTATGCACCAAAATTCAACTTTCTAAGTTCGTAGAAACTTGAGTTATTCAAATTTGAAGTATTTAATAAAAATTCACTACCATACACACTTGCTGCGTCCCGAACTTTTTTTTCTTGCGCACCCCCAATGCATTAAGCCACGAGCCGCTACTGATATATATATATATATATATATTTATATATACTCATTAGTTTTACGAAAAATTCTCTAATACTTACCTGCAACTAACTCAAAAACCTGAAGAGCTAAGTAAAGGGAATGTTAGTGCAAGTCATTGTAGAGATTAATTGCATCTAACAAGCTTATAACATACAGGGTGTTTCATTTGGAGAGTGATTTTTGTGTTCGTCCCGTTCAATTTTTTTTTAAACCGCCCGGTGTGTGAATTTCAAAATTGAATGAAATAAAAATGAACTTAAATGTTTTGGCTGCCTATTGCCAAAATTTTGTTGCTTTATCCTTGTTAGTTCCACTGTTATAAATTTTGTTAACGGAGTATTTTTGTCAGTTTTGACATCACAGTTTTTATCTACAAAAGTTGAGGTTAGTAGTATGTCCCATAAAATCAAGCTCAAATTCAACACAGAACCATAAAAAAATAATTAAAAAGATGGTTAATGTATTTAAAATAACAAAGTTGTTATCAGTTTTCGGTACTTCCAGAAGCTCCGCCATTTTGAAATTCTTTCAACTCAATAAATAGTAGCTGCCGAAGGCTTTTTGCCCATTTTTGCAGTTCTCTAAATACTTCTAACCAATGACAACTGTATGTATGTATGTATGTATGTATATGTATATATATATATATATATATATATATATATATATATATATATATATATATATATATATAAACAAATCTCAACGAACCTTTGATTTGAATTCTAGAGGTCCTAATTCGGGCTCGTTTGAAGAAATGTTCCAAAAGTCTTACCGTTGATACCTCTACCTTTTCTTAATGAAAATTCACTAATAATCAGCGTACTGCAAACGCAGTGAGAAAAGGTACAGTTGTAACACATCCCATGTGTTTAACATATGTGTAACATGTCCCACATGTCAGCACCTATAACGAACTATAGAGCTACTGAATCAGTGTCACTAGTGACGTCACAATCCTTGGCGCAGCGTACACAGTCTGTGGTCAGTTGCTTAACTGCATTACAACTCAATGAGAATACGCCTGCAAAGTGACAACTCGACGATATGTCAAGATAAAAAGTCTTTATAAAATGATCTGAATGTGAATGCGTGACACGCTCTCTTCTCTCTTATTGAATCAACCTGAGGCATGCTATCGTATAGTTAATTTTTAATTGGGAAAGGCAACATGCCTAAATGGGTAAGTTATACTTACAATACCCGCATATTTTCTAGTTGCTTGTGAATTTCTTTAATTGAGATTAATATGTGATTGCTTGCTAGTATATACCACACTGAATTCACTTTCAATAACTGCTCTCTTCATTATAAATTATATACTGTTAAATAGTGGCTTGTGGTAGCGTTAATTCAATGATTGCTATTGTGCCATACTAATTGTACTTTCAAAGAGGTAATTAAAAATTTTATTTCATTTATGTTATTTTATTTTGGTTATTAACACACAGATAAGTTTTGTACTTAAACGCAACCTGCTACCAGCCGCCTCATTGTAGATCATAAAGCCTTAAACCAACACTAATTCATCTGAAATTTATAGCCACCCCGCTAGCCAGGGACCAGCTAGTCAGTAATCCGCTGGTCTGTAACCGTTCGTCTGGACCCGCTATTTTGAGATCCCATCATCCTGGAATAACACCTTCAGTAACACCGAACATCAACCACGTGTGCCAAGTCACGAAGCCGTTCCTCCAGGAAAATGCACCTACACAATGAGGCACCTCCAACATCCTGGGCTGGACAGATATAATCATCGCTCCAAGGGCAGCAGTCTGAATTACAAGCTAAGCACATCATTTATTTGCAAAATCTCTTCTTTAAAACGTAGTGTTATACTGCACAATTCATTTCAACATTTTTATATGCCAATTCAAAGTAAATAATCACTTTATATTTAAACCTGAACAACTTCAAGTAGTCAATTTATATTTTTCTTTATTTAAATATGCTTAATTGAATGCAATCAGCATTATATAACTTCAACAATTTTTAATAAACCGATTTTTATTTTTACTCCTGACTTTTATTTGTGCATTTTAAAACACACCGAGTGCAAGTGCTAAAGCCCACGCCCTGTGTTAATTTATATTACATTTGTGCCCCGACTGAGTAGCCAAGCTAAATGTTGTTCATTAATTCTTTAATTAATACACAGAGTAT
This sequence comes from Tillus elongatus, assembly GCA_964006375.1. Classification (NCBI taxonomy): domain Eukaryota; kingdom Metazoa; phylum Arthropoda; class Insecta; order Coleoptera; family Cleridae; genus Tillus; species Tillus elongatus. The sequence continues at coordinate 109,447,436 of OZ023262.1, read as the reverse complement.
TTATTTTAAGCTATATTGCCACCCCAACAGTGGGGCTATATTGTGTTATACAGTGACTATACAACTGCCTCAAACACAGCGAGGCTGCCTGAAGCGCAGCTAGGCGAGAATAGCCTCATAAGAAAACTTACTTTTAAAGACGGCAGTTTGCGGCACAATAAAGTGCAGTGCAGCAAATCTCGATGCAGCATAAGTGAGAATAGACCTTTAGAGATTATATTGAATGAAAAACATTTTATTTTAAAGAATGACTGTGTTTTCTATTGTAGGCCAAGTACTTTCAATTCCTCCTCCTATGTTATGGTGAATCGGGTTCTTCGAATTGTACTTATTACCATTATCAATTATTTCTTGATAAATACGAATAATTTTGCCATAAATATGAAATGGAAAGGGTTAAATAAACATGATTAACATTAACAAAATATTTGTATTCTCGAGTAAAGACAAGAAAATTATTCAGATGTATATTTAAATTGAACTACAATAACTTTAATGTGATCTTTGAAAAATCTACAATAGATATCCATGCCGCACGGCTATATTTAGCAAAATTTCAACACAAAACATGAAAAACAATATCAATGTATAAATGTAAGCAATATATTTTGGTAAAACTATTTATTGAATCTGTACATAAATATTTAAAACTGAAAAGAACGAAAAATATACATATAACAGAAAGCAGACTAAAAAATAAAATAATTCACAAGACAGAAATTGTAATGGAATGTACAAATTATTTACTTTCAATATAATTTTGCTGTTCCCTTCTTACAACAGATTATATTTGTTTTCATATAGTACGTAATACTCTAAGGTACGACTCACTCTTACAAGCAACTCACCGATGCAACTACAAAAGTTAATTCTAACCTTAAAATGTACAGCAAAGTGGTGGGTTTCAATGAGTAAGTCGGCCGTATGTGCTTCACTTGATGCTCAATATAATGACTAAAATGAAAAGAGAATACTATAACATTTCTTATGCTAGATACAGGGGCGGCAATGCAGACGCTGAAGCTTCTCGGATGGGGTTACAAGCCTTTTCATCTGCAGTGCCGACCATTCTCCAAGCTAAACTACAGAGAAGGCTAACACGTAGTATATAACTATGGACACCAAACCATCGATACATATATGTTGTCATATTTACAACAACGCTGCTGAAATATTTATAATCTGTCAACACGATGTAATTCAATTAAATCAATGGAAGGTTACAGTAACAGCTTGCCAACATAGCACAATGTCACATGTCGGTATATATCGGAACTACTAAATGTATGAGCAATTTTATATGTGATTTTGGATGATGCCGCTTTCTAAGATAATAACTATATACTCAGAAACAAAACAATAAATATATATATTCAGGAGAAAAATTTAATTTGGCAATGATATGTTGTAACATGAATTCAAAAATTATAAAACGACATAAATAATCATTATTCAATAATTATGCTTAATTAGTCTTCAAATCAATCAAAAATTAAAAACTTTCAGTAATTGTGCTACTTTGCAACTTTATATTCACATATTTGCCAGCTCAATAGAGCCGGATACGATATCTCAATAATCAATTATGAAATAAGATAACCTAAGCTACGGATAACTATACAGTAATTAATTTATTTAAGAAGTAATCTTTCATGAAAATGACATATGTAGACCAGATAAAGAGACCAGCTAAAATTATCCCGAAATAACGTGTGACGGCACCTGTATTTGTGACAAATACGGGTCCCATCAACAAATTAAATATTTACACCAAATATATGCCTCGCTCAGTCAATTTCATTAAAGCTTACGCTTTTATACAATCATTTATACATTTAAACATTAAAAACGAAATTATGATTACAACGGGCTATGAGATGGAACGGTAACGACAGGAACTGAACTTTGGATGTGGGTAGGGTGGCTTTATGGGGGATCAAGGAATGAAGATAAGGAGCACGAGGACTGTATTTACGTTTAAACTTAAGACCGTTACAGTTGATAATGGTGTGAGTGGTTTATTTAGTGTAGAGGTAGATGGCTACAATGAGACCGTATAGACCTAATACTTCAGCAAAAATGAGGATCAGGATCATTCCTACGAACAGACGGGGCTGTTGAGCTGTTCCTCTGACCCCAGCATCTCCAACAATCCCTATGGCAAAACCGGCCGCCAGACCTGAGAAGCCTACCGACAGACCAGCTCCCAAGTGGATGAAGCCCCTGGAAACAAATTAAATAAGTTAAAAACGTTGTATACATATATTTACATTTAAAAAGGTCGAGGATTACAGTTTAACCTCAAATGAAGTTTTCCAGATAAGTCTCTTAGCATTTATATACTGAAGTGTCGGTTATTTCATAAATTGTTGTTGCCTTTACTTGGTGTAACCGTTCCATACTAAATACAGATGCAGAGACTTCTCTGGTTTCACAATCGATTGTTTTCTTTTCCGACGATGTTGTAAGAGGGTGAAACCGGTTACAGAGAAGAAAAAAGGCGATTGTGAAGCCAGAACATCTGTCAGTTATTTGTTTGCTGATTAAGAGCACATGTCCTTATGTTCGCCTCTGGTCCATTTATAAGCACTCTTGATAGAGATTGGGTAGAGAGCAAAGACCAAGAGAACCATAGTACTTGCATAAGCTAACGCTGAACAAAAAGTCTGGACGCAGCAAGTGCGTTATGGTAGTGAATTTTCATTAAAATGTTTTTGATAGCAAATATATGTGTTTTTTTAAGAAAGCAGGCATCAAATTTGGTTACCAGTATAACCTATATAGTAAAAACAATGTGCCATGTTTCATCAAAATAACTTTATTGTTTGAAAATGTACACAAATTTCGGAAAGTAAACTTAGTGTTCCCGAAAAAAACTTGTTTCTTGGTCAACCTTATAGGGTAATAGCAAATTGAGCTATTAAAATTTGAAGCATTTAATCCAAGTTCGCTACCATAACGTAATTGCTGCGTCTCAAATTGCTTTTCTTACAAACATGCACATTTCGATGGAAAATGAAAAAATGCAATAACATAAGGCGCGTTTGACCAATATATATATATATATATATATATATATATATATATATATATATATATATATATATATATATATATATATATATATATATATATATATATATATATATATATATATATATATATATATATATATATCACCAATGGCTTATGGGCCACACTGTGATTGTACAAATATTTTTTTAAGTTGTAGCTCCAGACACCCTATAACTAATGTATACAATATTTTTTCCACATCCTGTATAATAACGGATATATTGAATTTTGACAAAAATTATATACCATTCAACGATAAACTCTATAGCTAAGACTACTGCCAAACCATCAAAGAAAGAATCTATTTGAAATGAATTTTCTGGAAATATTTTAGTAAAATGAAGGACAATGACGGTTGAAGCTAAGACTTCAAGGTTTGTTTGAGCCCCCGTGCATTATACATGGCCTATCATTACCTTTTTAAATGAAACATATGGCCAGCAGTGGATTGGCTGAGGAGCGCCAGTACCGTGGCCAGCTAGATCACCAGATCTAACAAAAATAGATTTCAGTGTATGGCGATTTGTAAAAGATCAGGTCTATAAAACACCCTCTAATACAAGAGATGATATGAAAATTCGTATTAGGAACTGTTTCTAAAGTATTACTCAGGAAATGTGTATAAACATGACACATTCTTTTCAAAAACGTATTGAATTATGCACTCAAGTGAATGGTGGCTACTTTGAACAATTAATTGCGTAGTAATTTACTTTAGAAATTGTAAATAACATGACTTATTTTTTTGAGAAACGTACTGAGTTGTGAATTCAAGTTAATAGTAGCCTCTATGAACTGAACTGTTAATTATGTAATTAATCAATTTAGAAATTGTAGAGAATTTTAAATCGCTAAGATGCTTTTGTCACGTATCCTGCAGTATGAATAAATTATTTTGATGTTATTATCTATGATATTTAATAGAACAGCTACCAAACTGACATTTTATGTAAAATGACAACAGTTAATTTCTATTTTATGTGCCGCGACTAGAAAAAAGACAATGGTGAAACACATACAGCTTTTTGCTAGAATTGAAATACCACAAAAAGTAGTAAAGATAGACAGAGAATAACTTGGACAAGTGTTAAAGAGAATCAAAACTCCTACAATATAAAGTAATCAAATACAGGGTGTTGCATTTCAAAAACTTACGAAAATTAGGTTTAAAGTTCGTAATGTTGGCATGGCAATAGAAAACCCCCTGTACAAAAACATCAACCCGTATTGCATCACTTCTGTCATCATTCCTCTTGCCATTATAAAATTATCTTGTTTCTAATTATTATAAGTTGACAAATATTACACGTTTAATTGAATCATGTTTTTTCACAAATTATGGGAATTTTCCAATCTGTTTGGCAATGTTGCAAAAATGTGTCATGAAAATTGTGGTGCTATGTACAGAATTTTACGGTGAATCGAAATATGTAAAAATATACAGGGTGTATCATTTAAAAAACATGAATTTGTTCCCACACCGCCTCTTTGGAGCACCCTGTATAGTCTAAAATAATTTTAGAAATTGCATATCTTAACCCTTAGTAACATCTCCCGGAAAGTTTCCCCTAACTTTAATGGTACAGGAGATATCGGACTTTGTCGCACTAATTGGCCAGCCTGT
>OZ023262.1:109422737-109437737 GCA_964006375.1 Tillus elongatus | reverse complement strand
ATTGAGTCTTCTGAGCCCAGTGCCTGATTAATGTTTGGAGTTTCATTTAAGGACACTGTATTCTACGTGTATTAATTGAAATGGGAAACTTTTACATAAAATATAAAAACGACCGTTCTACTGTCGTTTATTTTATCACTTTTAACACAGAAGCAATTATTTACCTACTTGATTTCTTCATTTGTAAATATACAGAGCAGAATAAACTAGTAATAAAGGAAATTAACAGCGAAACAGCTGTCATGTGATCATAATATGGTGTAAATCTCACGTTCATCTGTTTTATTAAATATTTGAAAACTGATTTGCATCAAGCATCAACCAAAACCATCTCATTTGAAAGGTTTTTATTAGCAAGTTAAATTTAAACACTTTTTATTAAATGTTTAGTATTAGTGAATTTTCGTAGAAAAAATTCACTAATAGGGAGATCCAGACTTTTGAATTTTACACCGATACCTCAAAAAATAATGGGCCGATTTTGATAAAATTTGGCATGTACCTTTCTTTTGTAAACGGCTTGGATAAGTTCGATAGTCAGGAAAATCGGACGAGGTTTTCCGGAAAATTTTTGAGTTTTCATTGAAAAAAAATTTTATCTCAAAAAATAATGGGCAGATTTTGATAAAATTTGGCATGTACCTTCCTTTTGTAAATATCTTGGATAAGTTCGTTAACAAAGAAAATCGGACGAGGTTTTCCGGAAAAATTTTGAGTTTTCATTCGAAAAAAATTTTTATCTCAGAAAATAAAAAAGCTATGTTAATCAAATTTGGTACGTAGGTTTTGTGATATAAAAAGTAAACTATACACCAAAATTTAGATTTCTATCTTACAAGAAAAAAAAGTTACAATTAAATATTTTGTGCCAGATCATTTATATGAAAATTCACTACCATAACGCACTTGCTGCGTCCAGGCTTTTTTGATATTTGTTTATTTGAATAAGGATATTTTCTTTAAAAAAAGTCTTTAATTCAACAAAGCTCAGTCTGGTGTTTTAATTTCATACTAGGGCTTACACAAAACATGATAATAAATTATTCGACCTAACCATTCATTGCTACACATATATTATAGTATGCATTTAACATTTATGGTTTAGTAAATATGCTGTTAAATCATTCTATGACATAAAAGTAAAAACATACATTATCTCGTCTTTTAAATAATGGTTAGGCTTATTATCACTGTTTATAAATAGCAATAATAAATAGAAATTTGGATCTTGTAAATCAAGGAGAACAAATAACAGAACACTTAACTTTAGATTTTATTTTACAGCACAATTCCCACATTTGCAAATATATTTTACAATTTTCTGATGACAATTGAAAAATATATTTGGAAATGAAGAAATTTTCAATTTTCTGATGACTAAGACCTACAATCTATCCAATGCCAAACAAAAATTAGGCAAGATCCAAAGGATGGCTTGCCTGGGCATCACAGGGGCCATGACTTCAACCCCAACAGCCGCCATGGAGGTGTTGCTGGATCCGGATATACAGACTAGCCTGCAATGATAGACTGAAGATCAACCCAGGCTGCATTGGCCACTGCAAAATTCAGGGGATCGTGAAGGAGCCCATGCTTGAAATGAGGTCCGACTTCGCGATCCTCGAATCAGGAAAACAATTTTACAGTGGAAATCCCCGACCGCGAGGCATGGCGGGGAGAGACGCCGGGCTTACGACGGGACGCGCTCGTCTGGTTCACGGACGAATCCGGCGGAGAGCGTGTGCAGGCGTTTATTCGGAAGGACCGAGGGTAAGTCACAGTATTTCCCTCGGAGCTCATGCAACGGTCTTTCAGGCCGAAATGTACGCCATCTTGCACTGCGTGCGAGAGAACAAAAGGAGGGGCTACACCAAGAAGCGGATCCTCATAGCCACAGACAGCCACGTAGCCCTTAAGGCCCTAAGTAGCCCGCCAGTAAATTCCAGGCTGGTAAGTGAATGCCGAGACCAAACGAGCGACCTGGCTGGGCAGAATGAGGTCACCCTCATTTGCGTGCCGGGTCAATCGGGGGCCAAAGGCAATGAAGAAGCTGACAGTCTCGCGAAGAGAGGGTCAGCAGAACCATTTATGGGACCAGAACCGGTCCTGGGCGTGACGAATAGCACTGCCAGGGGATCCATTCAGTCCTGGGTCAGACGCGAACATAAGGTGTACTGGGCAGACTGCCCAGTGGTCAGACATGGGAAATGCTGTGGAGCTGCTAAATCTTAGCAGAGGACATCTCAGGAACATAACAGGTATCTTGACGGAACACATGGCTGTAAAGAAACACCTACATAAAATGGGGCGGTTCGAGGGGACCTGGCATGCAGACTCTGCGGCGACGGGAAGGAATCAGCCCAGCACATCTTGTGCGAGTGCAAAGCTCTGGACCGCAAGAGACAACGGTCAGCCTAGACCGGAGAGAGGGCAATATAAAACTTCACCCTACCAATTGCTGTGCAGACTAGTTCAAGGCACAGTGATTTTGGAATGGGTGGAGTAGAAAAGACAAAGGGCATGCACAATAAGCCAAAGGTTGCGGTGCTACCGGGGCGGCAAAGACGCGGACAAGCCTTAAGGGAAAAAACCTACAATAAGTGTAACTTATGTGTACAAAGTTGTTTTTTTTTTACATTTAATTGTTTCCGCACGCCTTAGTTTTTAGATCAATTATCAGCTCCTAAATCTCCCTAGTGGAGAAAAAGGGCATTTAAATTCTGTGGCTTGGATGAAAAAGGGCCAATATGAAAAATTGTAGTTTTGAGAAATACGCGTCTCGAAAGTGACAATTAAATTTCGTTACAGATCTAACCTAAATAAGTCTTGACGTTTGTTGGCGATTCAGACCGACTTAGAAACACGATTTTAAACAATACTATATATTTGGTCTTGAAAACATGGTTCCAAAATTGCCAACATCATGTTATAAAATTTGTTAGTTTGACCCATATTATGCCCTACATTGGCTTTTTTACCCCCATTTTCACTTCCACTAGGGCCTTTTTGAACAGAATTCAAAAGTGATCAATGTTTCTTGATAAAACAAAAGTATATTTTGAACTTTTATTTAAGAAATAACACAACAAGCATCTACAAAAAAATAACATTTTGGAAAACAAAAACGAACAAATTCAGTTTACAAACAATATCCATTTGCAATACTCTTAACGTCAGTCATCTGCAACCTGTGATTTATTTATTTGATTTATTACCTTGAGCTGCTGGTAAAAGAGTCAATGCAATTTGGGTGAATATATTGCAAAGGGACAGCAGGTCATCCAGTGTTTTATTTGGCAACGGCACAGAATATACTTTATATTTAGGAATTAAGTTTGTAATAGTAAACAATGCAGCACTGCGAGATCACTTTAAATACTTAGCAGTGTTAAATTTTTAAGGTTATGTATTACCAGACGAGCATGCAGTTTCAGGCGGCTTATGTTTCACTTAGGACTAATCTCGCTATACACACAACACATAACCGTATAAATACCAATGTCACACATTGATCTATGATTTTAGATAGTTAGCGACCCATAATATAAAACATTGGTCTTATATTCAGTTTTCACAGCTGCCAACATATGCCACTACATTAGGCAGAAATTTTGGCCTTTATTTCTTTTCTTGTTTAACTAAAAGTCCAAAGTTAAAAGTTTCTTCATGGTAGTGTAAAATATACTAAATGCAATATAGGCCTTTGCACAGTTACTGTATGTGGCTTATTTGGAAGTTTGCCCTTTATTTGTTCACAGGTGTAAAATATGAATCCTCTTGCTCACTCTAATCTCAGTTATTGTAGGTCCTTAAACATTGGCCTTTGTTGCTTTGAAAAGAGCGCACTTCAACTAGTGGGACACAATGTCAAACTCAGTTTCGCAAAAATTGCACATTGGCGCTTTTTGATCCAAGTCACAGGATTATATCATCAAATTTTTAGGTTCTCTAGATTCGTGCAAGTTCCCGAACAGAACATTTTTCAGTTCGATTAAAAATAGTGCTGCAAACTGAATCATAACTTCCTCAGCTGTGATAATCTACGCTTCTCAGAAAGACATTCTCATGAAATGAATTTGGGGTCCATGACTTGACCACAAAAAAAACTCATATTCCTGTACACATAAACTTCTAAAACGTTATATTACTCGAGTTTTAACGAAAAATTGTCAAATTTCACCAAATCACCCCCCATTAATCCCCTACCCCCTGAAGCGATCCTACCCAAAAACAACTCGAAGCGTTCCTTTGTCGGGTACTAACTGGATACCAAATCTGAAGATGACATCTCAATTCGTTCGAAAGTTATTGCGCCTACTAACAGGCAGACGTATAGGCCGACAGACAAAAAAAAGTTCGTTCCAGAATCAAATTTCCTATATGCTATGAGACTTTTTACGCCGTTTTAGCAAAAATATATAGACATTTCTGTCACCGATATTCCACCAACTAATTAAATAGCAGCACAAAATACTACATATTTGATGACATTGAAAATTTTCTAATAAACAAACCCTAAAACGTTATATTACTAGTTTTAACGAAAAAATGTCAATTTTCACCAAATCACACCCCCAGCCTGAAATTTTTGTCACCGATACCATACTTCCACACGTATTGACGAAGTGGAAGTAATAATAAATAAATCAAACTTAAATGTTTTCTGAGCTTTTACATCTATATGGGGTTGTTAAAAAAATGAATGAAAGAAATAAAGTATATAAACTTGTAACCGAGACTGACCCTGTACTTGGTACAGAACGATGTGTTTATTGTTATCTCCAACAAAAGTAACATTTACGGAAGTAATATTGTTTACCACTTTTGAATACTGCAGTTAAAGTGAACTAGTGCTTAGCTTGACCACACAGTTATCTTATGTAAACTGCGAGTACTGTTTTACTTCAATAACATACCTAGATAATTAATGTGAATAGGACACAATTTTCACGGTAAAACCTTATCAGTAAGAAGACCACATTTTACTTGCCTTATCTTTTCGGTATGATCCGAAAAGAGAGGATTGGATTCAAGAAACATAAGTAGACATTTAATAACGTCTCAAATTACAAATGTGGCCTGTGAGTGCAGAAGCTCTCAAATACAAACCCCTACCAACAAGAACTACACCGTATTAGCACAACAAAAATTCCCTTAAAAAACCAAGCTATTATATTTCCATCTATAAGTAAAACGAAGCTACAAGATTATCTAATTCCACTAGGCAAAATTATTCACCCTAAAAATATTCTATACTGCTCCAGACTATCAAATAACAGAGTGTGTATGATCATCCCAGGAAATTGTGGATAAGTATATGAATGATTCAAAGGACCCAATAACGACCAATAATGAAATTGTTCAAGCCAGGCGATATGTGACACCGTCTGAATTAATTGTCCCATCGATTCCGGAAGAAATTTTGACCAAGGAATTAGAGAACTTAGGACTCGGTACTCTCTCCCCCCTGACGTCTTTACGAATCAATACATCGTTATGCGGTTTTAGCCACATTTTAAGTTTCCCTAGACAAATTTTCATTTGCCCTACACAGATTACGATGCCAGAGTAGTTTTTAATCAACTACGATTACATCAACACATCATATAGAATTGTTTGTCAAGGGATAACCTCAGTTGCCACAACTGCAAACAAACAGACCACTTAGCATTAAACAGCACCACCAGAACATCAAATTTACTGAATCCAACCAATGTACATAACAATGCGTCAACGGAAAGTGCCACCCCCTCAGACAATGCCGTAACTACCTTAGGAACTCCAATAGTAACAAAAAAAAACATCGAAGAAAACAATAGCATCTTCAATAACGCCAACTGAACCATGTACAAGCCAAGTGCACATTGATAACAGGAAAAACTTCAACCAAAGGAACCGGAGAGTGTTCTGATGGAAGCCGAATAACCTCAATCCAGGCCTCAGAAGTATAGACGACACGTTAAAGCGTCCAATTTTTTTTATCTTTTTTAAAACCTAAAAAACTGCCCCGAATCGAAAAGAAAAAACATAGCCAAAAAGTCTCATCTACTAACACTCAAGAATTTCATAAATCAGAATGCCTCATCTTTTGTGTTAAGACTACCACCAAGTAATAGATTTACTCGAAAATACCAAAGGCTCCTTAAGATGTAATAAGCATCGTCCAGAACTATACCATCAATTGTATGGCCCTTATTGACATTTTAACAAAAATATATCCCTATTTTCAAGAAAAGCATCAGAAATGTAGAGGTACAAAAATGAGAAAAGCTCTTCTAAACCACTTTCAAATACAAACTACAGGCGATCTAACTTCTGATAACTGAAGCGACAGTTGACAACCGAATTACAATAATTAAACTTATAATTGGAAAAATGAAGAAGCTAAACAAGAAAGCCAGTGAGTGAAACAGTTAGCGCTACAGATTCCAATGAAGTGACAGAAACTCTAGTGATTAAAAAACTGTTATAAGAGAAGAAGTTCTGAGGGCGCGGTAAGCCCGATGGCACAACTCTCCATCAGTACTGGAAACTACAAACAGTAAATAACTTTTACCGACACGTTTATTGCCTCTCTCTAATAACCCTCGGGGTTGATGAGAAGTTATATATATATATATATATATATATATATATATATATATATATATATATATATATATATATATATATATATATATATATATATATATATATATACACGAGGGCGGGTCAATAAGTCCGTGACTTTTTGAATTTCCCGCCTCTTACTGCACCTGCCAACAAGCATCTGTCAGTTGACCCATGTCAAATTTTGAACAAGCTGCGTCATTTAGTTTGTGTTAGACAGCCATTGAAAGCAGACAACCTCTTGAGTTATAACGAAAATGGAAAAAAGTGAATTTCGTGTGCTCAGCAAATATATTTTTCTGCGGAAAAAAAAACCATCACTCAAACCAAGGCTAAACTTGATAAATACTATGGGGACTCTGCACCATCAATTTCCATGGTAAAAAAGTGATTTACTGATTTTCGTTGCGTCCGTACAAGCACAAATGTCTCCGAACGTTCTGGACGTGCAGTTGAGGTCTCTACACCCGAAAAAATTCACGATATGATGTTGGCCGATCGGAGATTAAAAGTGCGGGAGATTGTGGAAGCCATAGGCATATCACATAGCTCAGTGGTTTCGAGTTTGCATGATCACTTGATTTTAGAGCTGGTGTAAATCTCTTGTCAACAGTGCCTTATTTTTTTTAATTTGAAGCAGTGGGTTCTGAGAAATTGAATTCTAAAGGTGAGTAATTTATTTATCAACATCTAACACGTTAGTTTATCAAATGTTCAAAATTTTGACCACCCGCCTCCATACAATAGTTCCAAGTTCTGTTCAAAACGTCGGCGCACATTTGGTGACATTTCTGATGTGATTTGGCGACATTCGTTTAAGATACGCCGGCATAAATCTTGCAAGGAATAGGGCTGAGTAGAATAAATTTATATTTTTATGTGACCCCACAAAAAGAAATCTAGGGCTGCTAAATCTGCCGATCGTGCGGGCCATTCTATGGAACCTGTTCTCCCAACCCACCGATTTGGAAATCTGTAGTCGAGACATTGTCGAACAGGCAAAGCGTAGTGTGGAGGAGCTGCATCCTGCTAAAATGCCAACTGGTCTTTGAGATAATTCTCACTTTTATCGATAATATCAGTCAACATCCCATCAATGGTGTTTTCCATACTCCAAGTACATATCTACAGGTAAGAAAAAAGGACCAACAATATGGTCATCACAAATTCCGGCCCAAATAATATGGGATTACAATCTGCCCAATAGCGATATGTATGACGATTCACGGTACAATTTAGGAAAAACAGACACTCGTCGAAAAGCAAGTATGTATTAAAAAAATTGGATCATTCACCACTCGTTCACTTATCACTTCAATAAGTGAAGATTGGAACCTGTGATGAGTACTGATAGTACAATTTGGAGAACCCAATTCATCACAATACAGTTTTTAGACCCGACTATCGTTTCGCTAACAATGTTAGCGTCATCAGAAGGATGAATAAACTTTATTCGTCCCTCTGATAAGTACAATTTGGAGAACCCAATTCATCACAACATAGTTTTTAGACCTGACGATTGTCTCGCGAACAAAGTTAGCGTCATCAGAGGGATGAATAAACTTTATTCATCCCGTTGATGCCGCTAACTTTGTTAGCTCGTTGTGATGAATTGGGTTCTCCAAATTGTACTTATCACTTCACAAAAGACCAGTGGGCGGTAAAAGCAATCTTCATTTAGTTCGTGTGCAAGATGAATTTTGGGTGGAATTTATGACGCTTCAAAACGTTTGGAATGGTAGTTCGCTCTTACCAGATTCACTTGCCAGTTGCCTCGAACTCGTCCTGGGATTTAATGCAACATGACAAAGAACCGCCACTTTCACAGTTTTATTTCTTTCAGCGCTTCGTTTTTTAATACAAACATACCATGCCTCTTGAAACTTTGCAACTACTTTCAAAACATACTTTCGATTAACATGCTTACCCAAATGTTTTCTAACAAGTTTCTTCCAAAGAAGAGACACTAGAACCTGTGGATACCTGTCTTTCAGAGCAAGATGAAGAGAACTTTTTTTTTTGAAAAGTACAGATGTGTTGAAAGTTCGCTGTAATACGTGTATTCAATTAAGAAGAGATGTTGAGTAATAAAATAATTTGGGTTCCAAATCTTGTTACTGCTATAATAGGCTAAGAACTTTTTGTATTGTATTTGTTTGGAACACGGAAACTTACTTATATAGGGGGTAGGTTGAGGGCTCCGTGATACCACCGGCAATAAGTACAGCGATGACCAAACCATAAATAGCAATGATACCAGCCATAACTACGGGAATGATGGACTTCATGATCAGTTCCGGCCTCATCACAGACATGGCGGCTATACCGGTTCCAGATTTCGCTGTTCCGTAAGCTGCTCCCAGCGCTGTAAACAAAAAAATGACAACATTAATAACAAGTAAATGCTTCACATTAAACTACAAAATCGAAGTGTTCACTAATTGAGATAAATGTTGTAAAAAAGCCTCTTTACGGAAGTACCCATTAACTTTTGACTTGATACGTTTGGTTACTGAATAAGATCTTTTACTTCTTAAATGCCCTTATAATAACATGTGCAACTTTTTTCTAATTTTACCAGCTGTGTATCTTTTCTGTCCGATGTTCTAATGATCTAGACACTCAGAATCCCCCCACACTGTATATTAAACATTAACAAGTAACACATAAAACATAGTAGTATAATATAGCATAAATAGTCTAATAGTCTAGTTAGTGAATTTTCTTTAAAAAATTCACTAATGAGGAGATCCCGACTTTTGAATTAAAAAAAATAATTCTCCGGGAGCGTGAACTACGACAATATGGGATGGCTTCGGAAGATGCATCTACTCTTCCATTCACCACAGACTTTTATAAATTCACTATTGCAGCAAGTATCGAACCGTTAAAAAAAGTAACTAGAATGGCAAAAACATCCTTTACAAATAATTTTACCTTTCCTATACTTTCAATTTGATTTCCCTTTTGTTTTCATTTTATCTTATTTTTCCCCCTTTTGTCTTTTTTTCTTTCTATATATTTTCCTCCATTTTCCCCCTTAGCGATTTCTCTTGTACCAAATGTTCCTTTATAGCGAATTTTCTTGTATGTTTGATGAATTTTCTTAAAAGAAACATTCGTTACGAATTTTGGTCTGAAAAAGTATTCAACAAAGTTAACATAATGTTTTAATGGGTTTTTGTGTAAACAAATTATTTTATTTTCAATTTGAATTACAGCTTAGGCATATAATCTGAATTTTATGTATTCAAACATTTAGTTATCGCAGAAATTTGTTTGTGTTGCCATAGAAATCATTTTTTTGTAAGATTTTTGTGATATTTGCTAATTAATAATAAATGTTTAATAGGTAATTGTAAAAAAAACCTGTTCTGATTTTCGCGGAAAAAAAATTGTTTGCAAATTTTCATTCAATTTTTTTTAAGTTTCGTCAAAAAGACTTGTGAATATTTATAATTTGACAGGTGGGTAAATAGCTTAAAGAGTTTTCTTGGCCAGGAAAATGGGACCTGTTTTTTCGGGAATATTTTAAATTTGTTTTCTGAACATGTTTGTACTTTTTCAAACAATAAAGTTATTTTGATGAAATGCAGTACATTCTTCCTACAACTTTTATATATATATATATATATATATATATATATATATATATATATATATATATATATATATATATATATATAAAAGTCTGGAAACAGCAAGTGCGTTATGGCAGTGAATTTTCATTAAAATGTTTTCATAGCAAATATGTCTTTTTATTATATATCACACCGATAAATTTGGTAGGTACCTTCCTTTTGAAAGTGGCTTAAATAAGTTCGTTAGCCAGGAAAATTGGACTGGTTTTTCCGGGATAATTTTGGGTTTTCTTGCGGAACATTTTTGTATGTCCGAAAATAACAAAAGCTATGACAACCAAATTTGGCACATACGTTTCTACTATCAAACTTACCCTACGTGCTGAAATTCAGACCTCTACGTTAAAAGGAAAAAAAGTTATAGGCATTAAAAAAATCAATTTGATGCCACTCGTGCTCAAAGGAAAGCACAGGAACAAAATATTTTGTGTAGTTAACAAAACCAATTGAATATTACATACAACGGCTAAGTTTTCTTAACGCAAAAAGGTCAAGAAGTAGCAGAAAAAATATTTTGAAAATTTTATAATTTTTCTTCTTAAAACGCCAAAATCAATTCAGATAGTGGACTCCTATTATCCCATGAACATAACCGCCAGAAAGACAATATCTGGCTAGAAACCACAAACAATTCGAAGCAAAATGTATTTTAGTATTTATTTCATCTAAGAATATTTAACATAAATATATCTCTTGTATATAAATAAAATACCGCTGCTAGTGCTTAACCGTTGATAATGCAAAGTAAAATAATAAATATCCGACTAAGTTTTAAACATCAAAACGATAAAATGTGCTTCATTGTAACAATCCAGAAAGTAACGTTGAAAATAATTATGGGCTGACTACCCACATTTACGAGTGCTAAGGTAATGGAATCTTTAAATTTATTAGAGTATATTATGGACCTTTAATTTTAAAGTAGACACTAAACAACGCTGGTGTGTTTAGGTCTATGAAACTGAGCTACTGCCAAGGAAGGTAATTCGCGTGAAAGGTCAAATAAAACAAAAAATTCTGACGCAATAAGTGTATTATGGTAGCAAATTTTCTTATATGTATTTTGAAAGCAAATAATTTGTAACAAAGGCTCTTGTGGAACTGTTGGTGGTAGACGAGACTAAGAGACAATTTGGCTATACAATTTTTGAGTGACAGTAGATAAAATATATTGCCAGTTGGAACGTTTAGAGAAGGAACTATAAGCATTTTGTATTTCACAATGTGGAATTAATAAATAAATTATAAAGTACTTTGCCTTGGCGATTGGAATTAGGTAGATCAGGAAAAAGTTTGCATCCTACCACTAATCATGTCTGTAACTGGAATAGCACCTTATTCATTTATCGAATTCACCTCCGAACCCTTCAGATACCAACCGGCATACACATACACAACCGCCAGACGTGATATTGAGCACATGTAATTTAATTCGGAAATTCGTTCACCAGTAGAAGTAAGGTGACTTGATAGAAGTCAGTCACTAAACAAAATATCGGGGATCACCCGAGAACCACCCCAATAATAATAATAATAATAATAATAATAATAATAATAATAATAATAATAATAATAATAATAATAATAATAATAATAATAATAATAATAATAATAATAATAATAATAATAATAATAATAATAATAATAATAATAATCTGCTATAACCTACAGCTTTGGTATCATAAAATGGACAAACACCGAACTAAATGAGCTGAACATAAAAACAAGAAAGGAATTTAGAAACCACAGGGCTCATCATCCAAGATCCTCTACTGAAAGATTCCATCTCCCGCGAAAGTTCGGAGGCAGGGGAATTCCGGATGTGAGTGTTAGACACCATAAGCAACTGGAAAACCTAAGAAATTATTTCTATGAAAAGGCAGAAACCAGCGATCTACATCTAGCGGTTGCCAAAGCTGATAGGAGAGCCATGCCATTAAGACTAGCCGATAAGACCTATTGCCCTCTCGCTGAGTCCACGACCCCCGAACAACAGCTGCAACAGTGGAGAAGCAAGCCACTCCATG
The DNA here is from genome assembly GCA_964006375.1 of Tillus elongatus. Taxonomy (NCBI): domain Eukaryota; kingdom Metazoa; phylum Arthropoda; class Insecta; order Coleoptera; family Cleridae; genus Tillus; species Tillus elongatus. The sequence goes on along the minus strand of OZ023262.1, from coordinate 109,425,460 downwards.
GGAAACACTTGGCTGTGATGGAGGGAGAGATCATGCACACACAAGCGTCTACGTCTTATCTACGCTGGGGTAACCTTAATGTTGAAACCGAAGGCTTCATATCAGCTATACAAGACCAGGTAATTCCAACAAGGGCATATAAAAGACGAGTTCTGGGAGAAAGGTTAGAAAACGTCAAATGTCGCATGTGTGACAAGATGGAGGAGAGCGTAGACCACATCCTTGCGGGCTGCTCAGTGCTGGCTCCGGGGCCCTACCTAGATCGACACAACAGAGTTGGGAGGATCATACACCTAAAGCTGCGGGAGAAATACATGGGCCTTACAAATACTGTTCCATATTACCATTATGATCCGCCAAACATCTGTGAAGATGAAGAAATCCGTCTTTATTGGAACAGAAAAATACAAACAGATCGACCAATCCCAAACAACAACCCTGATCTCGTTCTGACGTTCAAGAAAGACAAAAAGACGTTTTTGGTAGATTTTGCGATACCACTCCCTGGTAACATCCAAAAAACGTACACGGAGAAAATTAATAAATATTTACCACTGTGTGATGAGATTCTCCAGATGTGGCATATGGATACGGTTGTGGTGGTCCCCATTGTGGTCGGCGCCACAGGCGAAATACCAAAAAGCCTGAAGAAGAGCCTTGAACAACTGGGCCTAGAATGGGAATTATACCTACCCATTCAGAAATCGGTTGTACTGGATGCTTGCAGTCTCTTCCGGGGGGTAATGGGGGACACGCATCAGTATTTTTAATACATACATTCAAGCTGGCCATCTTGTCCTGGACCGATGTGTCATTGCTTTATGCCCACTTCTTTAAAGGAAGTGTGAACAATGAACAACAACAACAACAACAACAACAATAATAATAATAATAATAATAATAATAATAATAATAATAATAATAATAATAATAATAATAATAATAATAATAATAATAATAATAATAATAATAATAATAATAATAATAATAATAATAATAATAATAATAATAATAATAATAATAGCAGCTATTGAACCTACGTACATATTTTCACCAGCGGGCGGTTACTTATGAACTACACTCTGTCATATGCGAGGCAAACGATTCAACACCGCTACAATTAAAATAAAGTGAAATACAAAGTCACCAAGGGCTAATTAGGACAAGCTGCAATCTTGGATGCAGAAGCCTCTCCATGGGCGACATCTGAATGAGACCTCGCAGGCACATGTCCACGAATCAGCGTCGAACTACTGGTTGGTGTCCGGACAGATATTGCCAGAGACAGAGGGGTTTTTGCTAGCCATACAAGATCAGGTCATTCCAACAAGCAACTACTTGAAGTATATAGTTGGAGATAATTCGGTCCAAGATGACAAATGTAGATTTGGGTGTGTCATCTGAGACTATCCAGCACGTCACCGGAGGATGTCAAGCTTTGTTGCAACAGAGTAGAAAGTTGGAAGAATACTCCATCAAGAACTGGCTCTGAAAGTGGTACGTTTAAATCTTGGTAAGGTGCCCTAGTTGCGGTGCTATCGGGGCGGCAAGGCCGCGGACGAGCCCTGAGGGAAAAAAAGGTGCCCTAGTAGAGATACACTCCTGAGCCTGTTCTAGAGAACTCAGGATCAGGTTGTACTTGCCCACACCAGGCCAGATATAATCTTAGTGGATAAGTCCCGCAAACGAGTGACGCTGATGGATGTGGCCATTCCGAATACTAATAACCTAGAGACCTTCAGGCTAAAGTGGATAATATTAATAATAATGATAGATGAACACTTTGGGAATTCTTTCTTCAAATGATGTTCCAATAATGATGTGTTTTTTTTTTGGATGTTCCACAAGCCTTCTATTTGCACCAAAGATCCAACCCCCATGTGAGAAAAACAGCCCCTGAACAGTTTTTACAGGATGTTTGACAGTTTGGTCAACGTGAGCTGATATCAGTTTCCTTAACGCAGTCACCCAACCCTCTTTTGACCATGATCTGCGCTGTGGTTGACGCCAAGCAGGGATTGGTGCTCCGGTGCCTGAGGCGTGTGCCTCGACACATGTACGAACGGTGCCCCCATCGAAGACATCATTGATGATGATGAAAATTTAGATCTTGATGAAAATTAATATTCAAGATACACCCTTAAACGGTAATTATTTCATTTTTAACAATTTTAACAATCAGCATTTACTTTTTAACAATAAAAACGGATGTTAAATTTTTTCCATGTTTTCCTTCCTATATCTCTTTAAGTATTGATCCTAGCGAAAGTCTATAGGACCTTTTTTTTATAGAATTTTATGTAATATAATTTAATATATGGATGTTTTCTCGCTAGACGCAGTAGTTTTCGAGTTTTTAACGAAAAACTGAAAAAAAAGGAACCTTTAGAGACTTCCCCCCCACCTATCAGTACTTTTAGTATGTTGTTCAGGACACCTTTTCCTACAACTGTGCCAAAATTGGCTTCTACATGAATTATTTCCGCTATTTTTCCTTCGTTGCCTGGACTATAAGCTCACGTTAAATTTTTAAACGAGCTTTGTGAAACTGGGCATTATACTTCTTTACAAAGCAGCGCCTTTTATGTTCATCATTTTATGAACATCTGTATATATTAATTTATCAATACGCAAACATCTCTATATGTTAGAGGTATATTATTGCTATGTTTATTTAATCAAAACCAGTGCATTATAAACAAAAATGTATAATTTTATTTTCT
>OZ023262.1:109327737-109420237 GCA_964006375.1 Tillus elongatus | reverse complement strand
AAAACTTGGCAGGTATGATACACGTGCCGGGAATTTAATATTCACTGTTGTTTTTAAAGAATTTATAAGGTCAGTTAGTTGGGAGTTGAATCTCCAACATGAAAATACTAAGTGATCCAAGTCGCATATAGACGTTCCATCGCAGAAACTCGTATCTTGTATAATAACGGATATATTGAGCTTTACCGTAAAAAAGCGTCACCCTGGATATATGTATGTAAACAGATAAAAAACTGAAACAAACTCCGGATGTGGGTACTATGGGGCCTAGTTCGCGCTTATTTAAAGAAATCTTTTCAAAATTGAAATGTCACTCTTAAAACATAAACTCCATACTAAAACTACTGCCAAAGCATCAGAAAAAGGGTCTATTTGAAATAAATTTTCTGGAAATATTTTGGTAAAATGAAGGAAAGTGACGGTTGAAGGTGAAACTTAAGGGTTTGTAACACACTTGTTGCGACATCTCTACATGAACCGTATTCGCTTCAGGTTCTTTGCCTAATGTTGACAATTTTGACGTTTTAAATCACGACTTTGACGTTTTTAGAGGAAAACCCTAAATTTTCTTTCTTTTAACTTATAGATCTGAATTTTGGTACATATGTCGTTTACTTTTTATGATATAAACCGGCGTACCAAATTAGAACTTTCTAATTTCCGGCTAGAAAAATTTTACGACAGAGAACACAAAATTTTCCGGAAAAAACAGGCTGATTTTCCTGACTAATGAACTTATCCATGCCACTTGCAAAAGGAAGTTGCTTACCATTATTTATCACAATCGGCCCATTACATTTTAAGTTAATCGGTGTGACACATAAATAGATTAAAGTACGAAACTGACCTCTGATATGGATTTCAGAGGGCCTAGTTTACGCTCATTTGAACAATTTTTTCCAAAATTCAAAAGTCGGAATCGCATTAGTACATTTTCTTTAAAAAAATTCAAATTTTTAGAAGGAAAATTCACTAAAAGGCACATACATGACAACAACGGCTTTGTTTTAAATAAGCAACTTGATTTGATGGATTCCCCTTTCTTGGAAACTATTTTTGTTAATTAAATAATCTATCAACCAAAATGATATGTACGTCTAACCATATTAAAATAGTTGTGAAGATGTATGTCGATATTTTCGTTAACCGGTTTCTATCACTATTAATTAGTTACATTATTATTATAATTGCTGTTATGGTTATTATTTGTTATAAGTTGATTTTATTGTTATGTTGATTATTGACATACATTACATAGACATTTCAAAGACACCACTCATCATTTTTTATTTTTTAACAATTCTTTGATCAAAATACCTGAACGTAGCAACATATTTTTATTTATAGTTGTCATGGGTGCGTAGAAATAAATTCAATTCTCTCCTGGCTGACGATACCGTAAAAGGCGAAACCAGCTGTAGAGAACAAAACAAGCACTTAAGCCATAAAAGAAGTCACTATATCTACACTTAGACCTGCTATTACCAGAGTAGTATTTCTGCTTCTTCCTAGCAGATCTTTTGTGAATTCAGGTGTTGGTCTTTTTATGAATTCTTTGGTCTGTCTCTGTGGTTGGAAGTTTTCCCACCATCCAGTGTTTTGCCTAGGGTCCATTCATCGATGGATCTCTTTAGGCTCGGCCTTGCTAGACCGCAAAAGGTTCGGAACCCATCACGGACCTGACCTGACCTGCCTTCTTTCGCCTGTTCGTCTGCATCATCATCTCCTTTATGACTATGGCCCCCATGAGCTGGAACCCATGTTAATGTTGCTTTGTTTTAATTCGGGATTTGTCAAGACAGCCCCACGCTTCTTTTGAATTGATCTCCATGAAAGTTAGTGCCTTAAGCACCGCTTGGCCATCCCGAGTATATGGCGATTAACTGCTTCATCACCTCTCGCTCAATACTGTTAGACGTAACAATGTTATTGTGGCCATTTCGGGCTGACATATTGTTGCGTGTTTTTAATTAGATTAATACTGGTATCAAAAGATTAATCGCATAGGATTTGTGAAGGATTTTAGTTATCTATCGCAAAGTTATAGTTACAACAAAAATACAACCCGCTTTGTATCTTACCATCTATTCTTCAATCATTTGAAAACCGTCTTCCAAAATATCTAAGTTCCTTTACGGCCTCTACTAGATTACCATTTCTTAAGATACTTCAATTACTCATTCCACCTTATTTATCAAACACCACAACTTTAATCTTCGCTGCATTTCTCCTTCAGATTCACTAAAAAGTACTGCATTATCAGCGTACAGTAACACTTTTACCACATAAACATTCGTTTTTATGCCTTCTGTCTCCGAGCAAATTTCTCTTGTACATTCGTCCACGAATATGTTGAATAACCACGGAGGTATCACACATCCGTTTTGACACACCCTGTCCCATCCTAAAATAGTCACTCATTCCATTAGTTTGCACGCATCCCCCACTGACATCATATGGCGATTTAATACCTCGAATTAGCCAATCATCCAAACCATATTCTTTTAAAATACTCCACAGCTTCTGCCTGTCTACAGACATATACGCTTTTCCAAGCCTACAATCGCACGAATTAGTAAGCGTGACTTAGTAAATCTTTGAATACGGTGAAGAAAAAAGCAACAAAAACAATCTGTTGTATAGTATTTTGTTTCTTTAAAGTCACTGACATCAGGGAGCAGTTCAACTGAATATCCCGGAAATTTTGTCGAAGCCTTTCCTTTCTGTAAGGAGGGTAGGCATATTTAACGTGTCCAACATTAAATAGTACACGAGGCCGACAGCTTTACTCTCCTTCTAAGGACGATACGTGCCGAGATTCATTTCGCTCTAACACAATGCCACAAACTCCGCTGATGTTCATTTACAGTACGTACTGAAATAGTGCTGCAAATTGAATCAAAACTTCCACATAGCGGTAATAATTTATTCTCTTCAGAAAGACATTTTCATGGAATGAATTTAGGGCCCATGACTTGACCACAAAGAAAATATTTGTATTCCTGTACCCATAAACTTTTGAAACGTTATTAGAGTGTTATTGAAAAAATGTGAATCTTCACCAAATCACCCCTTATTTATCGCCGACCCCCTGAAGCGTTCTTACCCAAAAACAATTAGAAACGTTCCTTTGTCGGGTGCTGGATACCAAATGTGAAGATGATATCTCAATTCGTTCGAAAGTTATTGCGCCTATAAACAGACAGACGTACATGCCGACGGATCGACCGCCAGACAAAAAAAAATCGTTCCAGAATCAAGTTTTCTATATGTTTAGAGACTTTTTACGCTGCTTTTAGCAAAAAAAATTGTCAAGAATATTCCATCCCCACACATTCAACCCCTAATTTAATTTCAGCACAAAATACCAGATGTTTGATGAAATTAAAAGTTTTCTAATAAATAAACCCTAAAACATTATATTACTAGAATTTTAACGGAAAAATGTGAATTTTTACCAAATCACCCCACATTCATCCCCTACCCCCAAAGGGATTTTACCCAAAAACAATCCGAACCGTTTGTTTGTCGACTGCTAACTGTATACCAAATTTGAAGACGATATCTCAATTCGTTCTAAAGTTATCGTGGCTACAGACATACAGACAAAAAAAATTCGTTTCCAAATCATGTTAGTGAATTTTCGCAGAAAAAATTCTCTAATGGGGAGATTCTGAGTTTAGAATTTTGAATTTTTTTTTGCAAATGAGCGCGAACTAGGACCTCTAGAACCCATATGCGGGGTCAGTTTCAATTTTTATATGTTTATATATATATATATATATATATATATATATATATATATATATATATATATATATATATATATATATATATATATATATATATATATATATATATATATATATATATATATATATATATATATATTATGTATCACACCGATAACTCAAAAAATAATGGGCCGATTTTGATAAAATTTGGCATGTACCTTCCTTTTGTAAATGGCTTGGATAAGTTCGTTAGTCAGGAATACCGGACGAGGTTTTCCGGGAAAATTTTGAGTTTCCATTCGACATTTTTTTTATCTTAAAAACGAAAAATGCTATGATAACGAAATTTGGTAGGTAGGTTAACGATATAAAAATTAAACTATACACCAAAATTTAGATTTCCATGTTACAAGAAAAAAAAAGTTATAATAAAATATTTTGTGCCAGATCATTTCTATGAAAATTCACTACCATAACGCAATTGCTGCGTCCAGGCTTTTTTTATATATGTTTTGATACTTTTTAAGACGTTTAAGCGAAAAAAAATGTTTGAAATTTTTGTCGCCGATGCGATACTTCCCACACGACGATGTGGAAGTAAAATAATTTGACGCTTCCACTCGAAATCGAACACACTATTCTTGTGTCCAGAGCCAAACGTTCTGATCACTGGACCACTGAGACTGCAAGAAAAACTGAGCAGAGCATATTTTCAAAAACTCGGGACGCAGCAAGTGCGTTATGGTAGTGAATTTTCATAGAAATGATCTGGCACAAAATATTTTATTATAACTTTTTTTCTTGTAACATGGAAATCTAAATTTTGGTGTATAGTTTACTTTTTATATCGTAAACCTACCTACCAAATTTGGTTATCATAGATTTTTTATTTTTTACGATAAAAATTTTTTTCAAATGAAAACTCAAAATTTTTTCGGAAAACCTCGTCCGATTTTTCTGATTAACGAACTTGTCAAAGCCATTTACAAAAGGAAGGTACATGCCAAATTATATCAAAATCTGCCCATTATTCTTTGAGATAAAAAATTTTTTCAAATGAAAAGTCAAAATTTTCCCGGAAAACCTCGTCCGATTTTCCTGACTAACAAACTTGTCAAAGCCATTTACAAAAGGAAGATACATGCCAAATTTTATTAAAATCGGCTTATTACTTTTTGAGAAAAGAATTTTTTCGAATGAAAACTCAAAATTTTCCCGGAAAACCTCATCTGATTTTCCTGACTAACGAACTTGTCAAAGCCATTTACAAAAGGAAGGTACACGCCAAATTTTATTAAAACCGGCTTATTACTTTTTGAGATAAGAATTTTTTTCGAATGAAAATTTTCCCGGAAAACCTCATCCGATTTTCCTGACTAACCATTTATAAAAGAAAGGTACGTACCAAATTTTATCAAAATCGGCCTATTATTTTTTGAGTTATCGGTGTGATACATACATACATACATACATACATATATATATATATATATATATATATATATTTGCAAAATTTTTTTCAAAATTCAAAAGTCGGGATCTCCCCATTAGTGAATTTTTTCTACGAAAATTCACTAAAAGCGCTGTCCTAACTGTTCCTCCTTGTATTAAAACATTTAATTATTCTCGCTAAGAGTCCTGGTCCCGTCTCTCAAATATGGTGAGTGAAAATTTGGGGCTTCTAAGGAGGATTAAGGAAAATACCAAGGTATTAACTTTCTCTTATTTCAGCCTTGTCAAGCATTAATTTAATGAATATTTTATTTGTCCTTGAACTCGCAGAGTTCATGTTTACGGGATCATTATTGATTTAAAGAACAAAATAAAATTTAAAAGAATATAGGCATCTTGATTTTCTCTTGTAGCTTAAAATTTGTATCTTTATCAGAAATTTGATAAAATCACGCATGTCACAAATAACAGACATCTTCTGTGTTTAATATTATAAGAAAAGTTAGGAAAATGTGCCTTTCATAGATAAATTATCTTTAATATTTAAGAACGGTTAAAAATAGTGCTGCAAATTGAAGCAGACCTGAATGAATTTGGAGTCGATGACTTACCACAAAAAAATTAATATTCAACCCCTCCATAATCAGCCCAGACTAGAATTTTATGAGAAAATGTTATATGTTTAGTAATATTCGTATTACTACAACCGTCATACCATTTACGAGGAGAAGTGGTAGAGCCACAGAACTCTCACTCTATACGGTAGAAACATCTCAATGGCCAGGGAGCTAAAATATCTTGGAGCCGTATTGGACGTCACGTTAAAAAAATACTGCGTAAGGCAGCTATGACCCTAGCTGTCACTAGGCGGCTATATGAAAAAAACGTGGGGAATAAGACCTAGTATGGCCCACTGGCTGTACACAAGAGTGGTCAGACCATCGTTAACATACGCGGCACTGGTCTGGTGGGCTAAGGTAAGTCATAGTATTTCCCTCGGAGCCCATGAAACGGTCTTTCAGGCCGAAATGTACGCTATCCTGCACTGTGTGCGGGAAAACAAGAGGAGGGGCTACACCAACAAGCGGATCCTCATAGCCACAGACAGCCAGGCAGCCCTAAGTAGCCCACAGATAAATTCCTGGCTGGTAAGTGAATGCCGAGGCGAGGCGAGTGACCTGGCTCGGCAGAATGAGGTCACCCTGAAGGGTCAAGGGCAATGAAGAAGCTGACAGTCTCGCGAAGAGAGGGTCAGCAGAATCATTTGTGGGGCCATAACTGGGCGAGACAAACAGCACGGCAAGGGGAGCCATTAAGTCCTGGGTCAGAAACGAACACAAGGTGTACTGGGCAGACTGTCCACGGCTCAGACATGGGAACTTAGTAATTGACCAACCCAATTCAAAGAGAGCGGTGGAGCTGCTAAATCTTAGCAGAGGACAGCTCAGAAACATAACGGGTCTCTTGACGGGACACATGGTCGTCAAGAAACACCTGCATAAAATGGGGCGGTTCGAGGGGGACCTCGCACGTAGACTCTGCGGCGAGGGGGAGGAATCAGCCCAGGACATCTTGTGGGAGTGTAAAGCTCTGGACCGCAAAAGACAACTGATCTACGGTCAGTCTAGACCGGAGGCAGAGCAACATAAAACTTCACCGTGCCAATTGCTGTGCAGACTAGTTCAAGGCACAGTGCTTTTGGAATTGGTGGAATAGAAAGACTAAGGGTATGCACAATAAACCAAAGGCTGCAGTGCTATCGGGACGGCAAAGACGCGGACGAGCCCCGAGGGAAAAAATCTTCGTATTTCTGTACCCATAAGCTTCTGAAACATTTTTCAGCCTGACTATGGAAGAAATGGCGTAGACGCACAATAAAATTGTATTTTTCAACATGGTCCTCTCTATCAACTATGCATTTATTACATTGTTTCAACAGCATTCGACCCCCCTGAAAAAAATATTCCTTCGGTGTGTCCTCAAAATGTGCCCAAACTGCAGCCTTCACCTCTTCGTAGTCACTAAAATGACGCTCCCGAAGGTCCTTTTTCAATTTCACAAATAGGTAGTAGTCACTTGGGGTTCAACAGATCAGTTAGGGAGTCTGGTGCCGCTAAAACCATTTGTGCTATTTACGGATATGATGTCATTGTAGAAAGTACAGCATCAAAATTATTTTATCGTTTTAGGGAGCGCCATGTTACCATGAATGATTCTCAAGGTCCAGAAAGACTATCAGACATTCCTAACAATCGCTATGATGATCCATGTCAATCAATTCAAGCAGTAAACCATAGTACGATATTTTCATTCCATGGACGAAGTTCGAAAATTGGATATAGGGGCGCCTCATGTTTCCATCGCAAATAACAGCATCGACAGTTTTTGCCCTACATTGTTACGAAAGACGAAAAATTACGCCAGCATCAAGAAAAGTAAGTGTGTAGCCCCATCAGAAAAGTAACTCCCCGAGCAAAAGCCGGTACATATCCGAGTACGCTATGGCTATGAACTTATCAATTAACCTAATATAACTAGACAAAAGCTTCATTATTCAGATTTTCCACAAGGTACAAAAAACATACTACTAGTTCTAGGATAATCGATGGAAAGTTTTTCACTGGCGATAATTATAAGCCGCTTTGTACTGGTATATGTATATTTATTTCCTCCAACGTCGGTCTATTTCCGCGACTATGGCCAATCACCGACGCCAGAGAGCAGTTTCATCTCACTATCCTGGAAATTTTACCGAACCCCTGCCTTTCTGTAAGGATGGTAGGGATCTTTAACGTGCCCAACATCGCATGGACAGTGGACCGACGGCTTTACGCCCCCTCCGAAGGGCGGAACGTGCAGACATTTAACTTGCTCAAAAACAATACCACAACCTCGGTTGATGTTAATTGTACAATATGTACTGAAAAAGTGAAAGGGTAACCCTGGAATCAAACCCGGTATCCCTCGGTTAAGAGGTACACGACCTTACCACTGAACCACCGAGGCTCTGTATATGTAATTAAATTAACACATTTCAAAATTTATATATAGGTATATATATATATATATATATATATATATATATATATATATATATATATATATATATATATATATATATATATATATATATATATATATATATATATATATAATGATCATTTAGTTGTTCAATCTTCTGCAGATTTTTCGTATCCAGTTTGCAAGCACCATATTTTTTTTTGTTCCCTCAGGGCTCGTCCGCGGCCTTGCCGCCCCGATAGCACCGCAAAAGCACCATATTTGCCTTGGGCAGTAAAAAAAAACACTGATGAGTGGAGACATTACGAGCTCGTACATTTTACAAACCATGTAGTAGTAAAGCATGCATGTTTTGGATCTCGCGACGGCTGCCAACGCTGAAAGCAACAACATGAAAACGTCTAGTACCAGACCGTCTGTAGACGATTTTTAAATCTTTACATAATAATTCCGTAGCCCACACTTACGCTGGTGACTAGATTCACTCTAGCAGAAGGTATTTTTAGTCGGTTATTGGCTTGCCTGTTCATTTTTACATGCCTCAAATCACTACGCTGACAAAATATCAACAAGCTTATATGCTCGGAGCAGATTCAATCAATAATACTAAAACGCAAGTGATGTCTTGAACTTTTGTTTAAAAACGAGCTTACAAAAGGAACTAGGAAGAAATTATCATTTTGAGAGTAATAACAGTGTGTTTGTGTCGCCTGGCTTAATGAGCTCCCGCCTACGGTGATGAAATGCACAAATGTGCGCTTACTAAACGTTTCAAGTGATTTATTGTGCAAGGGGCCTTCAGATTCCTTCTTTCCAAGCTATTTTGTATAATCACTTATTTTTCTACCGTTCGATTTTTATCGCGAATGTTTAAATTTGTAGCTTAAGCTTTGAAAACAAAGTATGATTCGTTTTGAGATCACATCATCTTTAAATAAGATAGATAAATATTAATAAAGATAAGTTGAAACTGAAAAAGTTTACCAAGAAAGCACAACAGAGCTAGATCAGGAAGTGAGGAAGGATACGAGTGAAATTGAACCTAAATTTGAAGGCACAGAGCAGATTGTATTCCAGTCATCTAAAGAAGGTTGTTTGCAGACATTCACTACTAACGAAAGTATTGTTTTTGAATTCGATAACATTAATCCGAATGCAAATGATGCAGAAATTAAAATTGTTTCTGTTGAATTCAGCAATTCTTCAGAAAATAATAGCTGCATGTGTGTTGTCTGTCGGATAGAGCTCTGATATTCACAAATGTGAAATTTGTAAAATGCCAGTGCATCCAATTTGTACTAATATGGAAAACATTTGCAATTTCTGTAGGAATTTCATAACATTATATGCCAGATGAGCCGTAATTTCATGAACCGTCCACATATAAACTGCGGCTGATCGTGTCGAATATTATCCGCCGATTCTGTAGGAATTTCATAACATTATATGCCAGATGAGCCGTAATTTCATGAACCGTCCACATATAAACTGCGGCTGATCGTGTCGAATATTATCCGCCGATTTCAAAACGGTATTTCGCGAAGAGCCTAGACAGATTGTGCAAAAATGAGGAATTACACGATACGCCGGTAGTTCACGAAATGTCTAGTCTTTTCATGAAAAGCCCTATTTCACAATGAAACTACAACACATGTACACATACACAAATATTTTCTTTTTGTTCACACTAAGTTTTCCTATGTTTTCGCCTTCCACCACAATACACCACAAAAGGGAGTATTTCTGCCCCAGATATTTTTATTGTATCCTTTCGACTGTTAACGACACGTTTACGTATCGTTCTAGTACTTTCAGAGTTTGTTACTCTTTCTAACCAATATATAGGCAACATCTTACAGTAGCGCTAGACTAGAACTCAAAGACAGACTTATTCAAAGTAAAGGACTTGTTTTAACGCCCAAGCTTCCACATGGCTGAACTTGTTGCCTCGTTGTTCGCCGGCAATTCTACTCTCAACCCACCTCTAAATGTTCCACCACCAACAGTCTCCAATGTCGCGCATAAAATGACTGATATCATTTTCAAAACTAGAAAGGTACAAAAGATGCTCTCTTCTCTTAATACCAGGAAAGCCTCTGGCCTTGACGAGATCCCAGCAATTGTTCTCAAAAAATGTGCACCAGAACTTGCTCCTGTCCTGACTCGCCTGTTTCAGACATCTTACAATAGAGGCATATTCCCTAGTAACTGGAAAACTGCTCGAGTACAACCCGTCCCCAAGAAAGGATCTAAAGCGCTTCCTAGCAACTACAGGCCTATTTCTCTCCTCTCAGTCGTCTCTAAAGTGATGGAAAAGTATATAAACACCGAATTACTCACATCTCTTAAAAAACACAGTCCAATCCACGACAGGCAGTATGGATTCCGTCAGCGCAGATCAACTGCCGACCTCCTTTCCGTTGTCACTCATTCTTGGAGCAAGTTTATGGAACTACACGCTGAATCCCAGATTGTCGCTCTAGACATATCCAAAGCATTCGATCAGGTCTGGCACGCAGCGCTGCTTAATAAACTTCCAGCCTATGGCCTACCACCAAAACTCTGTACCTGGACAGCAAATTTCCTCTCCAACCGGAGCATTTCTGTTGTCGTGGATGGCCATTCCTCTAAACTGTATCCAATTAATGCAGGAGTCCCTTAAGGTTCAGCTTTAGCCCCTACTTTGTTTCTTCTCCACATTAATGACCTCCTCTCTAGCACATCCAACCCAGTTCACAGTTACGCTGATGACAGCACCCTTCACGCAACTATACAATATTCTAAGCCTGTCTCTTTAGCCCAATTATATGAGGATCGCAGACTCGTGGAGCGTTCTGTCTCTGTGGATCTCCAAAAAATATTAGACTGGGGAAGTAGAAATCTTGTACAATTCAACTCCACCAAATCTCAGTCTTGCTTTTTATCTCACAAGAGATACACCAGCCTTGGACCCATCACAATGAGCAACCAAGTTATTCAAAGTAATGAGTCCTTTTCACTTGTTGGCATTTCTGTGGATCGAAATCTCAATTGGCACCAACATGTCACATCAATTGCAGAAGCGGCTGCTAAGAAATTAGGTTTCCTCTTCCGGGCTCGCAAATACTTTTCACCAGCTAATCTCTATACCTTATATACTTCACAAATAAGGCCAAACCCCGAATACTGCCCCCACATCTGGGGTGCCGCTGTCGCTTCTACACTCGCTATCCTGTACTCCATTCAGAAGAAAGCTATATGTCTCATCGGTGAGCCTACCTTCACCCAAAGGCTGCCATCCCTTGCCCACCGACATGCCGTTGGTGACCTCTCTCTCTTTTATAGATATCTGCACGGGCACTGCTCAGAGCAGTTTTCTTGCATAGTTCCTCCACCTGCTGCCCCCAACAGATCTACTAGGGAAACAGAGCGAATGCACCCTTTTACTGTCCAGGTCACCAGACATAGAACATCTTGTTATGCTCGCTGTTTTGACCCGAGCACTTTCAAGTTGTGGAATTCCTTGCCGGAACATGTTTTCCTTCTCCTCCGAACCTCCAAACCTTTAAGTCCAGAATTAACAAGTTGCCTCTTTCCTCCTTGTCGTCACCCGCGGTACGATAGTATATAGGCTGTAAGCCCTCGTGGTGTGTTGTTGAAATAAAAAAAGAAAATAAAAAGGAAATCGTAAATAAGAATATAGATAACAGAAATAAGTGTGCAATGACTAGACCAAATCACGACAACATTTGTGATCTGATATTTTAGTAAAGTAAATTTAAAAAAAATCAAGTAATAAACAAATTATCTGACTAGTTAACACATAGAATAATATGGATTATTTTGACCCACCCTCCCAAGCGCTAGTATGGCTGATATATATATTACTATTATTCCGCAGGTTATATTCGTGCAAATCGCAATTGGTCACAAGCTGGTGTTTTCTCTGCCTAATAAATAACACCAATTATTTGTACAGACATGGAAGTGGAAGAATTCTATATTTTTGAAAAAGTGGGCGACAGTGATAATCTGAGCGTACCCCCTCCATGGACCTCAAGACTTTTCGGATACTTAAATGCCTACTCCGCATGCACGGAACCACCCCAAAATGTCAGCCCATAAAGTAGATGACTTTGGACTAAAGCATAATAAACTGCCACCAAAATCTACTAGGCAACTGTGCATCTCAAATAACCAACAGTAAACACGAAGAACTCAGCCTAGCCGAAAGAGCACATGTGTGTTTATCCCAAGTTAGCTTTGCATCCAGATATTCCCAAAAACTTCGCGACATTCACCTGTTGCACGGACCTGCCTTCGATTCGTATCAAATGGCTCTGGACGACGGACACATTTCTTAGCAGGAACTCTATAAAGCAAGACTTATCCACGTTAAGACTCAAACCATTGGCCCCTGCCCATCTACATGATATATCAGATGAGACGTTACTTGTCGCTGCTAAGGCTTCGTTGATAATGACACAATACATTTACGCATTTGTCTCACCTGCATACAAAACCAACCGATCCCGAGTTCATCGGCAAGTCACCAGCAAATACAACATACAAAAGAGGACCAATAATTGATCCCTGTTAAACACCGGTGTGAAAAAATATGTTCTTAGACCTGTTCTCAAGATAAGTTTGCACCTACTCAAATGTGTTACCCATAATTCCCATTGTGCATAGCTTGTTCATCAAAAATTCAATCTCATCGAAAAACCACAAAAATATTGTTTTTATATTAAGTAAAATTAAGCGTCTCGTAAACAAACTGAATCAGCTGCTCTATAGCACTCGTTGCTGACCTACCCTTCACAAACCCATGCTGATCGCTATTAAGAAGACACTTACTATTTAAATAATTATATAATCGGTTATAAAAGGCCAACTTAAATACTTTACTTAGTATGTTTTGAATAGCAATCTATCGATACGCAGCCGGTTCATCCTTATTACCTCGACATTTATACACTCATACACCTTCAATTCATCAGGAAAAATCAGACAGAAACGACTGATTGATAGGTATGAAAGTGGTTCAGCAAGCTGACTAGCAGCGTGCCTAATAATAAGGCAATATTCACCATCCACTCCTGGGATATTCTTTGAACAAGCGCAGAAACAAAAGAGACAACACCTCATAGCGTGTTGGCGGTGTAAAAAAAGTGCTGTTTGAATGTTTCTTAAAGAAAGTGACGGCAGGGTGAAATTTTTAGAAATTTCAGAGAAAAGGCAGCCATGGTATCGGCTATATTTTTGCTGTCATTGACCAATTTGTTGTCTAGGGATTTTCTAGAAGTGCTTTTAGGCCGGTTACTGTGTCTCATCTCATTTACTATTTTCCAGCCCTCCCTGGCAGTATACCGTCCACCAATAGACAAAGGTAACAGACAGTGGCGCCGTGGCACCGGTTAATGTCAACCCCCAAAAATATGGAATCAACTATAGCCTGCTACAACCTGATTCAATTTGTAGCACTATTTTAAAGGAAATTCAACAAAAAACTACCGGGTGATTAGCCTGCTACTGCATCTACATAATTTTTTATGAAGATCTTCACCAATCGATTAACAAATAAACGGGAATCTATGACAGGCTTTTGGAAAGGGAATAGCACCACCGGTCGTCTCCAAACCATATCCATTTTGTAGAGATAGCAGCATAATATCACGTACCAATTCACCTAGTTTTCAGTTAATTCCACAAACTTTTCTATTCCACTGAAATGCCGGTGATATTGCAAAATGAAACCGCTGAAAAGATTCACAATTTACTCTGGATACACTGCAATTTTTAAAAACTTCTGCATAAATGTGACATTTCAAATCAACATTGGGGAGGAGAAGAAGACTAACTAAAAAGTGTAAGATGAATTCGCCAAAATTATCCACCTTACCTCTAGAACTTAAGACAACAGCAATATCTTCAAGAGTTGTTAGGCAAACTGCAGTTACAGATATTGAATAAGTGTATACAAATTTAAACAAGAAATGAGACACTGCAAATCAACATTGGGGAAGACAAGAAGAAAGAAGTCTGGACGCAGCAAGTGCGTTATGGTAGCGAATTTTTTTTTTAAGTATTTTTAATAGCAAATGTCTTTGATGAAAGCAGGCATCAAATTTGGTTACCTATATAGTAGAAACAATGTACCATATTTCATCGAAATAACTTTATTGATTAAAAATATATAAACATTTTTCAAAAGTCTGGATGCAGCAAGTGTGTTATGGAAGTGAATTTCCATAAAAATGTTTTTAATAGCAAATGCGAGCAGGCATCAATCTGATTACCGGTATAGCCTATGTAGTAAAGACAATATACCATCTTTTACCAAATTACTTATGGTTTGAAAATATACAAGAATTTTCCGAAAATAAACTTAAATGTTGGTTTCCTAACTAACAAAGCTTACGTTAATAGCAAATTGAGTTACTGATATTTGAAGGATTTAATGAAAATTCGGTAAATTTGCAGATTATCTGCCAAACGTTTTAAAAAAATGTTTTCAGAAACATTACTAGGACCCCACCTGGATGCACAAACCACAAGAAAAATTTCTTGTTCACACCCCCCAAGGAAGTTACGGAACTGGGAGTGAATAGGGGTGCTGGGCGGGGTAGGTAGTAAAAAGGAAATATGAGCAGAAAATGCGAAGAAAACTGCTTGAAAGTTGTCTATTTGAAGCCATATTCCCATTAAACCCTGCCTACTCCGCACAGCACTCCTATTTGCCCCAGGCCACGTAACTTTCTTGGAGGATATGAACAAAAAATTTTTCTTGTGTTTATGCAACGAGGGTGGTTGTGTGTTGGTGTCTAGGCAAATTTCTGAAAACAGTTTTTTGAAAAGCGTTCGGAAGCTAAACTGCCAATTTACCGAAAATTCGCACTTACTGCGTCCAGATTTTTTTCTTACAAACGCATCATATTTCGATAAAAAATACAAAAATGCATTATCGAATTTGTTCTACGAAAATTAGCTTTAAAAAAATTATAGACCGTTAAACCATAAACTTCACCAAACCTACAGCGAAAAGATCAACTTAACTAAACCGACAGCCAAAACATCAGATAAAGGGTCTATTTGAAATGAATTTTCTGTAAACATTTTAGTAAAATGAAGGGCAATGACGGTTGAATTTGAAACTTAAGGGTTTGCAGAATACTCTTCTTGCAACATTTTCTTTTCAAAATCCGTATTTGTTTCACGTTCTTTGCCTAAACATTGCCAATTTTGACGTTTAAAATTGCGAGTTTGACGTTTTGAGGAAAACTCCAAAATTTGTTTTTTAACTGCCCATAACTTCTTTGTCTTTAAAGCTAGAGACCTAAATTTTGGTTTATAATACAAATACGCGTATCAAATTTGGTTGCCCTTACTTTGGTATTTCCGGAGATATGATTTTTTTTAAGAAGGAAAACACAAAATTTTCCGGGAAAACCAGGTCCGATTTTCCCGGCCAACGAACTTATCCAAGCCACTTGCAAAAGGAAGGTACCAAATTTGAACAAGATTGGTCCATTATTTTTTGAGTTATCGGTCGGATATATATATATATATATATATATATATATATATATATATATATATATATATATATATATATATATATATATATATTCGCTAATGAGAAGATCTGTGTTTATATATATATATATATATATATATATATATATATATATATATATATATATATATATATATATATATATATAAACACAGATCTTCTCATTAGCGAATTTTTTTTGAAAAATTTTTTTGCTAAAAATGCAAGACAAAAGTATCCACCTTAGCTCTAGAACTTAAGACGATAGCAAATATCTTCGAGAGTTGATAGGCAAACTGCTGTTACATATATATTGAATAAGAGTGACCAAATTTAAAGAATGAATGACAACATAGAACATCCTGGCGTAGCTTTGCAAATAAGTTCCTAAAGCCACTTGCTGCATGTCAGTGTGAAATAAGATTTTCTAATAGCTTTTACGAATGACAGCTACTAAAAGCCTCAAAATTGCGGATCGCCCGTTAGGCTTTAAAGTACATCATCACTTAGAGACTTAGTCAATAGCAAGTATCTTCGATAGGTATATCAGCTGGGGCGTTAACCTCGCTCATGTGACTTTTACAAGACGTCACATGAACATATTTAGATAACATGATATTCATTGTTTGTATAAGCATTAGTATTAAATTGAGACACGCTCTCAGTCCCCTTGATCTCCTATTATTCAATAATCATAAGAATATAAAACGCCATAATTTTAAGACAGTCGCTATGTTAGGTCGCATTCGGTACAGTGCAGTTTTCAATTTATTCTGCTGGCTAACATACGAGTATACCAACAAAGGACAATAGTGTGCAAAAAAATGAAATCACGAGCAGTTTTTAAAATGAAATAGTCTAGGTTACACAAAATTAATTTGGTAATGTTAGACAAGCAAATTGTTGAATATACCAGCGCGGATTATTATGTTCCATCCTTGACCTAACATGACACTGTGTAGTCGTTTGGTGTCAGATCTGGAGATTGACGTGGATGTGCTAATAGTTCGAACCCCGCGCTGTTGATGATAAACACTGCGATAACCGTCTTGTGACTTGGTGCATTGTCTTGATTTTCTCAACTTTCTGTGAAGTTTTTAGTGAATTTTCTTAACAAAATTCACTAACGAGGAGATCTTTACTTTTGAATTTTGAAAACATTTCTTCAAATGAGCGCGAACTAGGCCCCTTAGAACACATATCCGGGGTCAGTTTTAATTTGTATATGTATGTATGTATTTATATATATATATATATATATATATATATATATATATATATATATATATATATATATATATATATATATATTTACGTGTGTCCCCGGATGGACTGAACAAGAGAGAAACATATGTTGGTGGTAAACTGGTTAACGTTGTAAAAACCAAACTCTGCACCAAAATTTAGGTCTCTAAGGTGAAAAAAGCACTTAATGAAGCAAAATTGTAGTGCCACTAAAAGCCAGAGAAGACGCAATAACAAAATATTGGATGTGCTAAACAAAATCTATTAAATATTACAGACAACGTTTATCTTTGCGTGGTGCAAAAAGTTCAAGAAGTACCAAAGAAATTACTTGGAAAATTTTATAATTTTTTTCCTGTAAATGTCAAACTGAAGATATGAAACGTGAAAATTAGTATAACTATTGTGGTTTATGAATGGAAAAGATTGCATAAAATGTATATAAGAATGTTCTAGATTTATGATACACTTCTCATTTGTTAAACGGTTGCAAAATGTGCCTCTAAAGACCTTACATATTACAAATAAATAACAAGACGATTATGGGTTATCCTTTTTTTTATTTCAACAACACACCACGAGGGCTTACAGCCTAAGTACTATCGTACCGTGGGTGTTGACAAGGAGGAAAGAGGCAACTTGTTAATTCTGGACTTGAAGGTTGGGAGGTTCGGAGGAGAAGGAAAAACATGTGCCGGCAAGGAATTCCACAACTTCGAAGTCCTCGGGACAAAAGAGCGGGCATAACAAGATGTTCTATGCCTGGTGACCTGGACAGTAAAAGGGTGCATTCGCTCTGTTCCCCTGGTAGATCTGTTGGGGGCAGCAGGTGGAGGAACTATGGAAGAAAGCTCCTCTTAGCACTGCCCGTGCTGATATCTATAAAAGAGAGAGAGGTCACCAACGTCACGTCGGTGGGCAAGGGATGGCAGCCTTTGGGTGTTGGTAGGGTCACCGATGAGACGTATAGCTCTCTTTTGAATGGAGTCCAGGATAGCGAGTGTAGAAGCGGCAGCTGTACCCCAGATGTGGGATCAGTATTCGATGTTTAACCTTGAGTGACTGCTGAATTAACTGGATACAGTTTAGAGGAATGGCCACCCACGACAACAGAAATGCTCCGGTCGGAGAGGAAATTTGCTGCCCAGGTACAGAGTTTTGGTGGTAGGCCATAGGGAGGAGGTTTATTAAGCAGCGCTGCGTGCCAGACCTGGTCGAATGCTTTGGATATGTCTAGAGCGACAATATGCGATTCAACGTGTAGTTCCATAGACTTGTTCCAAGAATGGGTGACAAAGGAAAGGAGGTCGGCAGTCGATCTGCGCTGACGGAATCCATACTGCCTGTCGTGGATTAGACTGTGTTTTTCAAGAAATTTTAGTAATTCGGTGTTTATATACGTTTCCATCACTTTAGACACGACTGAAAGGAGAGTAATAGGCCTGTAGTTGTTAGGAAGCGCTTTGGATCCTTTTTTGGGGACGGGTTGTACTCGAGCAGTTTTTCAGTTACTAGGGAATATGCCTCTATTGTAAGATGTCTAAAACAGACGAGTCAGGACAGGAGCAAATTCTAGCGCGCATTTTTTGAGAACAATTGCTGGGATCTCGTCAAGGCCAGCTGCTTTCCTGGTATTAAGAGAAGGAAGCCTCTTTCGTATCTTTTTAGTTTTGAAAATGATATCCGTCATTTTATGCGCGACATTGGGGACTGTTGGTGGTTGAACATTTTGGAGGTGGGTTGAGAATAGAATTGCCGGCGAACAACGAGGCAAAAAGTTCAGCCTTGCCCAGGGCGGTTGAAACAATTCCATCCCCTGAAACAAGAGGTGGGAACGTGCTCTTGCAGAAATTATTCCCAATAGATTTAGCAAGAGTCCAGAAGGGTTTGCTGCCGTTGGAGCTTGAGAGGACATTGTTCTTGATGTGGTTATTAAGCGAGTTTTTTGCCTCAGAAAGAATGCGGACATAACGGTTTCTTGCGTCGTTAAATGCTTGACGGTTTTCTTGGCTGGGATTGTGTAGAAGCGTTTTGTGAGCTTTGACCTTTTCAAGTCTGAGATCCAAGGAATTTGAGCTGTGTGTTGGGATGCGAGGAAAGTAAGTAGGTTGCTGAAGATCCTAGCCATTCCTTATTATGGACATTGAAGTCACCAAGAATAGTGACCTCGGAGGAAGGATATTCAGAAATCAGATGGTCGGTTTTTCTGAAAGGTAGTCGAAGAGCTGGACAAAGTTATTGTCACCAGGTGACCGGTAAATGCAGCAGATGAATTTAGCTACAGCCCTGAGAGAGTTTCATCCAAAGTATGTCTTTTCTTCCAGCTTCTAAATTGGGGAGTCTTGTGCAGGGTAGATTGCTACGGATGTATGCGCACACGCCTCCATGCAATCTAAAGGAAGTAAGGAGCTCATACTCCTGGAAATTAAGGTGATTAGTGGCTGTTTTGGCACTCATTTGGGTTTCGGTGAGGAAGAGGAGTTTGGGCCTATTAGCCTGGATGAAATGGTAAGGTTAGAAATTAGGCCACATATATTCAAGAAGGATATGTTAAACCTTGATGCCGGCGCCCCTTAGACCCCTCTCTCGGAGATCCGAATAGAGGGGTATTTTATCTTCGGAATCTTTTGTACAAGGAGGAACCATCATCATTTTTGTTTATAAGGGAAACCGACTCATACACCAGAACCGGGAACGTCCGTTGGGACTTCACCGGCCCCTTGATGTAAGGAGTGGTACCTCCTCGGGCGTGAAAAAATCCTTTACTATCACGTAAAGGAAAAGTCCACTACCATCTGCTATAGTCTCACATAGAGCTACAATATTTTATCATTAAAAAAAAATGGATACAGCAACAGTAAATAAAGTGTTGAAAAGGGTCTGGGTGCAGCAAGTACGTTATGGTAGAGAATTTTCGTCACAATATTTCAAATCTGAGAACTCAATTTCCCATTAAGTTAGAATATTCAATCTTGAACCATAGTAAAGCAACCTTTGTAAGCCCAATGTGGGTACTAAATTAAATAAAAATACTATAATGAGCTTCGCGGATAACTATAAATTTGTTTCAGAAAACCTTTTTTGTTGTTTTGTTTAAGAACTAGTTTGATTGGGTTGGCTAAAACACAACCACCCAAGCAATTAGTAAGGAAAAATACCTGCCACATTTATAATTTGGCAGGTACATTCCCTTTGTAAATATTTTTTTTCCGGAAAACTTTTATAACCTTATGAAATTTGTGACACATTTTTTTTTAAGAGACTTGCAGGCGTTACATATATCTACTAAATTTTTTCAAATAATCGCTAACTGTAACCTCTAAAACCGATCTCCAAGGTCCATCTAAATTTAAATAATTAATTTAGTAATATACCTTACTAATAGTGTACAATTCTTATGAAAATTCACTACTATAATGCACTTGCTGCGTCCCGATCTTCTTTTTTTAGTTATCGTGGGGACACATACATACATACATACATACATATATATATATATATATATATATATATATATATATATATATATATATATATATATAAACATATAAAAATTGAAACTGACCCCGGATATGGGTTCTAGTTCGCGCTCATTTGAGTAAATTTTTTCAAATTTCGTAAGTCGGAATCTCCCCATTAACACATTTTTTCTACGAAAATTTGCTAAAAACGAGTAAAGTGTTGACCTGATGATTCTCTCTGCATTAGTATTTGAACTGAATCCGCACACATCTATAACGAATATTTTAAGTACATCTACATTAAAAAGTCGTTAACATAAATAAACGATTAGAAGAATATTATCTGACGATCCCAACGCCCACCAGTCAACTAAACTAAATATTTCCCTGGTTATTATTATTATATATAAAACTGCAATATTTCAGTAGCAGTTCCCCACGTTTCCATAAACAAACACGGCAGTTACTAAATCTTTGAACTATATTTAGCCACCTGATTACCCATGTTACAGAAAAAAGAAGCAATCTTTCTTCTTAACCAAATAACTTGATGAAATATTTAGAAGATCTGATTTTCATTCTGAGCGACATTGATTATATACTGACTTTTCGAAAAATTTAAACACCCAGTAAGAGTCCACCAATAGACATCTGCATGGATTTTCCATTACATGAATTTAACATTTAACTAATAGTTTTTCATACATAGAACATTATTACATGCATGAAAATACCCACAAACATATGTAGTGGACAGAACAAGACTTAAAATAATAAAAAATCGAATTATATCATGTGACCGCGAACGTTCTGTTATTGGTCGTGACGTACTTGGACAGTGAATAAATGACGTGTTTACATTTGCCCTATGGTATGATAAGTACGGTCGCTTGTTTCTCAACACCGTGGTGATGTAAACACAGAGAAGCAATCTCATTGTCACTGTGACATTACCGTCCAGTGACGTCAAATATTATGCCAGCAAAATGGTGGTGTTTGAAATCAATTATGAAATTCGCATTTTCAAATATGTTTTTGTGTAGTTATTTTTGTGGTATGTGAAATGAAAAAATTATTAAAAATCATCTTTGTGGGATGCCTAACAGATGTGATAAGAAAAAACATGCAAATTGTCTATCGCAATGAAATTTTTTACATTACTCTGTTTTGTCTCTGATAAGAAGTGAACACAATATATGGACTAAACATTTTAACAGGTGTGCACTTTTTAAACTTTGTTTAATCAAAATTACCAATTTCCGTTTCCCTCAGTTTGAAGCAATAATTCGTAGCGACATGTGCTCAATTACAATCATTAAATTGAATTCGAAAGGGGGCGGCGCATCGTTGGTATGCGAGTAGCCAGTTTTCCAATCAGACAAATTTCCGACAGCATAGGACGCGGTGTGTCAACAGTGTTGGTCCAAGTGAGCTGAAGAAAGAATCCATAACAGTCGTTATGGTTTCGGACGATCTCGAGCAACTTCAGAACGAGAAGGTCGCCATTTGAGGATTGTGGCTTTACAAGACAAGAGTTTCCACAACACGGTCGATTAGAAATGCTTCGTTGGGAGTTTTACAACAGAGTCTCACTCACACCTCAACATCGTGCTGCTCGGCCTGAGTGCTGTAACGGCAAATCAAATTGGGACGATGAATGGAATCGTGTTGTGTTCTCTGACTAGTTCCGACTTTGTCTTTGGTTCCACAATGGTCGCAGAAGAGTAAGTCGATTGCGTGGAGAACGCAGAAATTTAGAATTTGCTGTGGAACGGCATACGGCCCTTACATGGGGGGTTATGGTATGGGGTGCGATAACATACGGTAGCAGGTCACCTCTAGTTTTTATTGACAGAAATTTAAATGCGCATGATTACATACGAAACGTACTGCAGCCTGTTGCACGACGAGGGTAATTCAACCCATTTTCAACAAGACAACGCACGTCCTCAGAATTGTCACCAACCGAACATATGGGGGGATATGATTGGCAATAGACTTGATAATTTACCCCAACCACCAAATAACCTAGTTGACCTTCGTCATCAAATTCAAGAAGTCTAGCATGACATTTCTCAGGATACCACAAATGATTTAATTTCAAGCATGCCTCGAAGAGTTATCTAATGCATAAGAAACATTTTGAACGACAAATGTTTTTATAATAGACACTTAACCCCAATACACTTTCACATACGCCTGGGAAGAGACTGTCGAAGTTTAAAGAGTATTTCTAGGGGGGGTGGGGGTGGTGTTAGCCGCCGGTCCCGTGTCCATGCAATGTTGGGCACATTAAAAATCCCTACCATCCTTAGATAAAGGCGGAGGTTCGGTAAAATTTCCAGACAGGGCGGTGAATTTGCTCTCTGGCGTCGGTGATTGGCCATAGTCGCGGAAATAGGTTAAAGTAAAAAATAAATTGACCTTATACAACTTTTGCCAGTTCTTTGGAGGTGTTTATTGTGCCACTGTAGACGTAGACAACTGATTTAATGTAACCCCAAAGAAAAAAGTCTAGTGGGTTAAAGTCCAGGCTCTCAGCTGGCCAAGAGATTGGGCTAGTGACCATCAACCAGTGATCATCGACGTACATCGCTAGGTCGTGCATAATTTCAATTTTCGATATTTTGTAATGGAATAAATTATTTTAAATTCTAAAATTGGAAATTGATAGTTATAACATCAAAGTTCTCAGTCTGGGACGTTTCAAGTATAAGAATTGCTTAATTTAAACTCTACAAGCGATGCAAGTATACCTCCCAGAAAACAGCAATGGTAGAAATTTAAACTATGAATCGGCGTAAAAGACATTTCCTAACCGTACTAATGTGGTCCATTCGTTCTCGGTTTGTTGAAGGAACCCTATTTTCCAATATTTTTATCTATTCTTTCGAAAACAGTACGATGGGGGTATTCTTCTTTCGGGATCTTGTCAGAGATAGAATTCGCAGACTGTTTTGCGGTTTATTGATTAGAATAACAGTCTTAACATAACGCTTTTCTTCATTCGAATAATCCATTTTCTTCAGTTATGTTTGCAGTTTACCACGAATTGGGACAATTCAGACCAATGAAATGCGTGTGTATGTGTGTGTGTGTGTTTTTGTTTTTTAACGTCGGTCTATTTCCGCGACTATGGCCAATCACCCACGTCAGGGAGCAGTTTCACCTCACTATCCTGGCAATTTTGCCGAACACCTGCCTTTATGTATTGTAAGGAGGGTAGGGATCTTTAACGTGCCTAAGATATCATGGACACGGGACGACAGCTTTGCGTCCCCTCCGAAGGGCGGAACATGCAGACATTCAACTTGCTCAAATCCAATGTCACAACCTCGATGGATGTTACTGTTACAGTATGTGCTGAAAAAGTGCAAGGAGAACCCTGGGATCGAACTCAGTATCTTTCGGTTCAGAGGCACACGTTCTTACCACTGAACCACCGAGGCTCTCGTGATGAAATTGTTTCACTGCTTGTGACATTCAATGCTAAAGCGTTTGCCTTTACTTTTTTCATATATCCGCCATTTTCAGCTTTCAACTCATTACGTAGACCATCAATGAAACCAACATCACCAAATTTATTCAAGAGGATGAAAATCCAATATGGCGTTCAAATGAAAAAAAAAATTAAGTTGAAGATGTTCCACAAAAATCGATTGTTAAAAAACAACAGAAATAAAAAAAAATGTCGAAAATTAAGTTTTTTTTTCAGAATATTTCAGAAACAGTTTCACAGGAGTCGATTAAATATTTAACGACCGTTTAGTTAATCAAGGCTTAGACGACCAATCACAGACTATGTATGATTCGGGTTTTTGCCATGACAACCAAATATTTTGAAGCTGTGATTGGTTGTCTAAAGCCTTGATTAACTAACCGGCCGCTAAATATTTAATCGAGCTTTGTGAAACTGGGCATTTGTATCTTTTATAGTTTCAGAGATCCCAATGGTGAGCATCGGATTTGACCCATCCTGTATATTAGAGAAGTAAAGTACAAAATAGAAAACTGAAAACTTTATTGGGATAAAACCCTGATGAAAATTTCAGAACGTTAGTCATTGGACGACAAAAATTATAATAAGTCTAACTTATCTTCTAAAAATGATGTGGTTCAAAAACATGAATTTACTGATAAAAAATTACCTTAATAGTTTGGTCAGTCAGCTGAATAGAGACGTAGATGCTTTTCCTCTGGTTTTACAATAATTCCTTACCTATCTCCTTCCGCCTTTAAGGAATCGTCAATGTTATTCTGCCTCACGAAGTCGTATAACCGAAATCAGTTGCAAAGACGATAAGAAGTTGTAAAACCAGAAAAAAATTATCTACGTCTGTATTTCGTACGAAACGGTTTCACAATCAAATAAGTCTAGTTAGCTATTTAATATTATTAATCTAATTATGTTAATAACCACTGAATATATATAAATACTGGAACTGGTAAAGCAGAATCTAGACTGTGGGACAGCGAAATTGCAACACCCATATAGATATGTTTAGATATTTTCATAACATTTTCATCAGCAGATTCATCTCGCCAACAACATTTTTGTCCAAATCGCCTTACAACTATTGCAATTATGAAAAATATGGTGCGGTTGGTCGGTGGTCACATACAGTAAGTTTTAACTAACATTTGTTAATTTTTTGTTTGTCAAATGCGTGTTTTTTTGTGTTTTCTCCCACGGTTTTTGATCAGGTCATGTCATGTCAGGTCGGGTCATGTCAGGTCAGGTCGTTTAAGCCTGCTTGGTATAGTGTTTGGTGCATAAACGACAAGAAAAATGTTGTCCCAGGTCAGGTGGTTCAGAGCTGCTTGGTACTGTTTTGTGCATAAACGTCAAGTAAAATGTTGTCCCCTCAACCCCCAGACAAGCTGGGGGACCAGGAGAAAATTGACGTGCTGGAGGGGGAAAAATTACTAAGAGGACGTGTTGATGCAAAATGTGAAAAAGGCTGCTTATAGAAGTCCAACAGTGTTCCCACTAAACACAGCATATCAATTTCCCTGACTTTGATATTCTACAATCTAGCCCCAAAATGTGTAACACACTACTAGAGAATACAGTAGTAGGTCTTCACCCCATGGCAGAAAACACACTTCTCCAAAATCACATTTATAAAACATACACAATTTTCCTTACCAATAAACAAAAACGCTACTTATACAAATATGCACCTATCATTGTATTTTAATTATTCGGCATAAAACGGAAACAAATAATTTTTCCCTCTTAGTCAATTTTCACAATTTGTCTCAATTTTTCCCAGATTTCCCTGACAAAATTTGTCCTACAAATTCCCTGACGTTTCCCGGTTTTCCAGACGAGTGGGAACCCTGTCCAACTACGCTGATGTCAATGTTGCCTCTACATTTCCTTCCCCGCCCAGCACCCCTATTCACTACGGGGACCGTAACTTTTGGAACGGTTGTTTCCACAACATTTTTCTTCTTGCTTATGCATACATTGGTGGTTTTAAGCAGGTTTCTCAAAGAAATGGTTTAAAAAATCACGTAAACGTAAAAGTCCAGGATAGCGAGTGTAGAAGCGGCAACGGCACCCCAGATCTGGGAGCAGTTTCAAGGTTTGCCGTATCTGTGAAGTATATAAGGTATAGAGCTTAGCTGGTGAAAAGTATTTGCGAGCCCGGAAGAGGAAACCTAATTTCTTAGCAGCCGCTTCTGCAATTTATGTGACATGTTGGTGCCAATTGAGATTTCGATCCACAGAAATGCCAACAAGTGAAAAGGACTCATTACTTTGAATAACTTGGTTGTTCATTGTGATGGATCTACGGCTGGTGTATCTCTTATGAGATAGAAAGCAAGACTGATATTTGGTGGAGTTGAATTGTACAAGATTTCTACTTCCCCAGTCTAATATTTTTTGGACCGAAGACATGAAGAAAGAAGCCATGTTTAATTTTGAATGAAGCGGGAGACTGCAGCTACCTGGAGCGTTGTGGTATTTGGTGATATTGCAATTGGAAGCGGGTTACATCTAGTTTCTTTTACAGAAACATGAACACCTGATCCTAAATTCATAACGTTAAACAACCTGTTGCACTGCCTTACCTTCAACATCTGCAGTTTGTAACATACTGATGTAACCGTTCTTCCATGGCCCACAATCTCACCTGACTTATCACCTATGGGGCAGATATGGGATATGAGAGGTAGAAGGTTGATTCGGTGGAATTAGTCCATACTGGGTGTACAACATCTAGGTTATAATGTGAGATTAACTTGTGACATCAAAATACAAGGAAACACTGATCATCTCATTCGCAGTATGTCACGAAAATTTGTCGAATGAAAAAAAGTTCGCAGATGCGCGACTCGCAACAGGTAAGCTTGCTTAAAATTTTCGTCTATTTTATTAGTTACGTCAATCATTTCCCAAAACAACAATAAATATATTGACATCTGCTGGGTGTTACAATTCCTAGTCACTGTATATAAACCAATCTTTTCCAAAACTATTGTTTTGTAATTCAGGAACTAAATCTTATCTGGCACATATCTTCCAGCTTAACAATAACTGATTCAACTTTGTGTTAAATAAACTATATAACAACCAAATGATTAGAAAATTGTCAGAAACGGCAATACAACTGTTTATTATCTTAAACAAAATTTTGTAAACAAAAAATGCAATAAAACCAGATACTAATAGACAGTGTCATTATGCTTGTTTAATGTTGAGCACGTAAAATATCCCTATCCCATTTACAAAAAAGAGAGGTTCGACAAAATGTATAGGTTGGTGATGTATAGCCGCTCCATTGTATCGGTGATTCACCACAGTCATGAAAATAGGTCGAGGCTGAAGAAACAAAACACATTACAAAACCAGTTAAACGCCCTCGTGACGTATCAGCCTGTAAATTGGGAGGTTCCGGGCGGACCACCAAGAAGTTGACCCAAACTGGACAAAATTTTTAGTAAAAAAAAACGAAAAACCATTGCCTGATTGATGAGGAACAATAAATGAAGTAACTAAGTGACTAAGTGAAGATTGGAACCTGTTATGAGCACTGATAAATAAACAACCAGCTTCTGATCAGGCACCAGTGAAGTAACATGTGACGAGATACGTGATCTAAATGGATTCTTTTGGATTCCCTAGTAGGTATTTATCTTCTGCATTTGTATGTTATCATAAAATACTCGAGAAAACAACTTAGCAGAGATAATGTAAATGCTATATCAACAGATATCGCGTCATGTGATTAACAAATTTATTTTATTCATTAAAATGGGTTTGTCCAGATAAATTAACAGTTATGATTCTACGGCATAAAAGGAGCACGGAGACCAAAAAAAAAGAAGACTAAATCAGGCAAACATGCAGGTAAAGAGAGAAAGCAATAGATATCAAAATAAACAAAGGTAAAATACATATAAATTGGATTCACTGAAATGTAAGAACAGTTATGAGAAGAATATAATTGGGATTATATAATTTAAAATAAAATTATTAAGTTATTCATGTGATTAGTGATCTTGAAGCCTTGAATAAGTCACGTGCCTCTCAGGTGGTTTGGTAACACCCACCTGTTCGCGATGTCTCGGCGATTTTTTCTGAATTTTAATACAATTTCAGAAATGCGAGTTTTAGTAATATCAACTGTACTTATTGTTCTATCAATGTCATTCTGCCAAATGATGCATTCAACCATAAAAACCTGTAAAGTCCTACACTTTACATATTCTATTTTGACATATAGGTATATCCATTTGCTGAAGAGGCGAAAATCAATAACAGTAGCACACTAAAATGTTATGGGGTTAGGAAGAAAGATACATCAAATTATATTGTTATTTAATTAAAAAGTTGTAAATAACTTTCAATGATACTGGCAATACTTTTACAAAGAATAATACATGACATTGTACCTAACTGAAGTAATAACAATGACTTACTTATAATACATATATTATAGGTTTAAACACTATTATGCATGTACATAGTGGCCATTGATTAGAACTGTAACTTATTGAGATTAATTCTTCAAATTAATTAAAAAAAAACTTAATAAAAGACCAGTTTTTATTTAACGGGTGGGTCTAAGTTTAAGCATGTGACCAGCGCTAAATAGGGTACAAGTGGGTCATTACAGAGTTGTTGAGTGAATGGGAATTTAAATTATAAATTAAATAGAATAAAATATTAAAAATGTGTCTAAATTAATGAAGATAATTGCATGTATTCCCGACACTAGTTGAAAACGTTTAGTAAACTTGGCATATGACTAGTACTACGCCCATGGTCTAGCAATAATTTTAATCTTAAAACGGACCTTGGACAACTCTGATTTATTTTAAACGATTCAGCAGCTGCAAAAGGATGATGGCCCTAAGATTTTAAGGCTATTTGGAAACTATTCAGGTCCCTATCAAGTCAAAAAGGACAGTCATACGATAAATCGATATTTCAGCAACCAAACGGGAAAATCCAACTTACCACTAAATATAATAGCTGCTGCAGCACCCATGACACCAAAGAAGGGTCCATAGACGGGATGTTCTTCGTCAAGCATTGTGTATGTGTTTTAAAGGAGTATTTACAGGTCCGAAAAATCTAAAAAAGTGCACAACACTACACGGAACCAGCGGACAAACTGACAAATATGGCCTACGCTCGAGCCAGCGTTCAAGCACTAAGAATGGGTCATATGACGATTAGAAATTTTCAGGTGGAGTGCGGGTATTTCAGATACGCTCATTGGTCGAATTGAACTTTGCGGCCTTAACTTCACCAATGACAGACAGCAATTCCCATTTCTGTGTGATGTCACTTTCACTACACGTCTAACATGAACATATAAATGTAAGTAAAACAATTAATATTAAAATAAACGAAAAGATATTATTTTAGTAAATACGTAACTAAAATAGGACTGCTATCTGTTTGGTTAGCGCTATATTACTTTTAACATATATCAATATTATAACATGATTTTGAATCACAAGACGTCTGTACGTCCGGTTCAAGGAGCACGCGCAATGATAGCGCCAATTTCAAAATCAAAAGACGTCATTAATTTAAATGGGGATTACATAAAACACAAAACTGGGAAATGCTACAAGATCGTTATTAAGTCCGAGTACCATGCGCTTTAGGGTAGAAGGTGGTAATTATAATAACTATTAAAAGATTACCTGATTCAATGTCATTGAGTACAAGCGTGATGCTCAGGACGTCACAACCAAACGCATTCAAATGCAAAAAAATACCCATTACAATTAGGTATAGTACTGAACTAACATAAATTACCCGAAAACTTAAAAGACATGGTAATTGGTTTTGTATTAGTTACGTTTGCAATATATATAATATAGATGTTGTGTCTTATTGCGTTTAATATTGATATTCTCGTTTTCAGATAATTATAACGACTAGACGACTACAAATGAGTAGGTACAAGTATCTCCAATTCGACGACGATCTTATTAGAGGTAGAGGTATAGAGTAAATATAACAACGTTAGCCAAAAAATATAACGATTATACGAACTGGAACAAAAAGCAGAATCACCCACAAAATAATAACTGAGTTACGTGTTTCGACAACGAAGTGTTCATCCTTCATCAGTAGCTGTCGCTAAATTGTTTTTAGTGAATTTTCTTTTAAAAAATCAGTATTTAGGTTATCCCGACTTTTGGAAAAATTTCTTGATGAAAATGATCACGAACTAGGCCCCCTAGAACCCATATCCAGGGTCAGTTTCAATTGATGTATATATATATATATATATATATATATATATATATATATATATATATATATATATATATATATATATATATATATATACAACTTTAGCTACCTTAAGTAATACTACACTCAATAATTGATCAAAATGTGTGGCATATATATATATATATATATATATATATATATATATATATATATATATATATATATATATATATATATATATATATATATAGACCTTACTACGTACCAAAATTTAGTTTTCTAAGTTTATAGAAAATTGAGTTATTCAAATTTTAAATTTTCTTTCGGAAAAATTTTTTTTCTCCGAATATTACAAATGAATGAAATTTGGTGGATACATTACCTTAGGGAAGACCTTACTACGTACCAAAATTAAACTTTCTACGTTTATAGAAAATTGAGTTATTCAAGTTTGAAGCATTTAATAAAAAATCATTACCATTGCTGCGTCCCGAACTTTTTATTTTATTTCGGGAGATACAAAAAACTTTCCGAAAGAAAACCGGAAAAACTGGTCAGATTTCTCTGGCTAACAAACTTATCCAAGCTTTTGTCAATATTCTGTTAGAGCATTTTTATATCATTTTAATATAGCAAATTAAAACTGTTGTCTTAAATACCGGTCGGAAATAAGTTGATTCATTGATAAAAGTTTATAGAACAGAACAATAACTCTTAACTTGGCCCTACAATAAATATTATCGATACGCGTAGACCAGTGCATGTATACGGACTTAAGTCTGCGAATCCTTGTTTTTAATAGACACCGCTTTATAGCTATTAACATAAAATGAGAAAACACTATATGAAAACTGGAACCTTTGATGAGCACTGATAAGTACGCTTGGAGAACCCAAATCACCACAACACATATTTCAAAGACCTTACGATCGTTTCGTTGACAATGTCAATGTCATCAGAGGATGACAAATTCTAAAATTAAACTCAACAGCTACAGTACTCTATAAGGAAATCAATCAAACTATGCTTGATTTCTTAGAAAGTATTTATATGTAAAGGGATTAAGAACAAAACTTCATTGAATCGTGCGGCACCTTTAATTTCAAACCCTTTATTTTCACTTTGCATTTGACCAGTTAAATACTCCTAATTCGTCTGGCAGAATAATAAATTATTGTCAATAACTCGGCCGGTCTATACAGATACTAATCTCTACGTTTGTCTCGACTTAACTACCCCCTTTCGTTTTCTTTGTATCTAAGAAGTCAATATAAATACTTGTTTTGACGTAGAATAAAAAAATCAATATAAATTGTGTTTTTATGTAGAATTTAGTTGAATTATTTATCCTTTGTTAAAGTTAACATTGTGAGCCAAAAACTCGGTATGTTTTTTTTATGAAAAAGATGAGCGGCTGTTATGGTGTCTGTTTCGCCAGATGTGCCTGTCGGCGTGCTCCAATATTCACATAGTATATTTCTAGATCAAAAGGAACGTGTAGCTGCCTTTAATAACTCGGTACCTTTCTTTTTAAGCCCATTATCCTTATATTAGATAAAAGCTCATAATTTTGTCACCCAGAAGATTAAAGCATGTCTTCGACCTCGTAGGTTCACTACACAATAGACAAACGATGGGTCGTCGACGACAATTTTACTTCGAACTAGTTCGTTACCTAGACGCGATATAAATACACTGTAGCTGTTGAGGTAAGGTTGACGTAAGGTCTTTGAAATATGTGTTGTGGTGATTTGGGTTCTTCAAGTGTACTAATAAACTGAGAAAGCAAATATTGGTTTTAAGTTGATTAAAACTTTATTAAGAAGAAACAGAAGTTTTTTATTCGTATTTCAAAAAATATACTTTGTCAATGGTAATCTGTACAGTTAAAAATATTGCCATAAGGCTAATGAGTAAGAAAAAGACAGCACACCTTTTATTCCTCGTCTTTTTTTATTGAAAATTTGCCTCAAATACAAACGGCTGGGTACCCCAGGCACGAGCAGGTGAGTTGAAGCGCTTAACTGCTGATTACCGATATATTTCAGCGGTTGGTGGCTGATGAAAGCACCGTTCACTTTAAGCACTGTTTTGCGAAGTTTGTCTGTCACTAAGCCTTCACAAATTGGCAACAGTTGAGTTCCTGCAGAAACTCAGCGGGAAATGTGAGGCATACCTTCACACAACTATTCAACTGTTTGCAAATGTTGCGCGTGGTGAATTCGCCCAATCGTTGGGATTCCCCTTCCATTCCAGATTACATTTCAATGACTTACGGTTCTAAAGAAAAAGAAGTACGGTAAGATCTTTGAACATAGATGATAGATGTTTTATGTTCAAAGGAGAATATTATATCAAATACTATATAATGACAATACGGGACACTCCTATGCTTTAGCATTGGTGAAATTTGTGACAAGTACACTAGCGCCACCTCGCGTGAAGTACTGACAACTGTGCGAGTAATTTGAATTGTATATTTACCTGCGTATTCTTAATTTAGACAATTGGTTTATTATAGATGAATATAAAAACTTATACATGACAAAACAGTGAAAATTTTATGATTATATAGTTATAAACGGAATTTGTATCAACAATCAGCTTGATACCTAAATGAATTCAGCATAAATAATTCTGCAAATTTCTCTTACCCATAATCATAATTTAAAGTACTACATTAAAATCGTCGTTAAACTACTATTTCAATGGTAGATATAGGAATTTACTGAAAGCTGTTTCTGAGGATATTAAACTACAATCTGTACTTACCTATAAATAATTGTTCTAGGTATAAATAGTAGCACAGTACTCAATTTGCTATATCTCTACATGAAAACTGTCTTATTAATCTAATATTTTAAAATATGTAACTGATATACTTAGTACATAATTAAGAAATTGTGCTGATGAAAGGTGAGACTAACTCTTACTTCCGTGAATAAATCTATCATATGGTTGAATCTGCTATTTCTACTTACTCTTTGAAAACTTGTCTCGGGAAGATAATTAAAAGCCTTTACCAAGTAAAATAATTGTAAATGTGAAAAAATGTTACAATTTATGTCATACTGAAATAAAAAAGGACACAGAAGAAAATAGAAAAACAGTTTTCTTATACCATTTATTATTAATGCAAAACTTTTCATGCCTTCATATTTTTTTATGCACTGGAAGTTATGATTCAAGCATTTCAACCATCCGTTTACGAAGTTTATCTATATAGTTAAATAAGGCCCTTTTGGCTTTATGATAAAAAATAATTTATTTAAACCCAAAAAGTACTATTAATTAACAAAGTGATTAATTACAAGTTACAACTAACGAACTATGAATGTTGTTAATCGTGGACAAGTAAAGAATGAATTCTAAATCTACATAACTCATACTTATAAACTAGGATTGATTATGATGCGGTTTCTGATTGAACTCTGTGACCGCCTGAGGTCGATGTCATTGCTGAGTGGACTATATCGAAACGGATGTCGTGGTATTGTTCTTTTATGGTTGCCACATACAGGGCGACGTAATTATACAGGGTGACATAATTCCTCCACCCTTAGTGTAAAGAACGTCCTCGTTCTTTCCGGTGGGCTCTTCTGGTGTAAGTTGGTTCTTGGACTTGGGCTGCATGGCTCTCTTCATAATTATCTGCTGAAGATGTAGCATAGGATGACTATTAGAATGACTGTGGTTATGGTAGTCATTCCCAGGTGTGTTGAATGTACCAAGTGGTGCAGTACATTATGATGCTTCCTTTTCTCCATCTGACTTTTCAATTTGCTAGCTTCTTTGAGATGTATAGGGTTGAATCTGATGAGATGTTGCGGCTGTGACTGTAGGGGTTGTATCAACTCAGGTACCCATGTAATGTTTGGATTGGTTTTTCCATAAGTTGCTGTTCATGGATATTCGACATTTTCCTGGTTCGCTATGAGGGTGTTATTGTGGTGGTCCATCTATCTTATCTTAATGGCATTCTTTAGTGATACTGATTTTCTGATGGTAATGTTCTTAGGTAAACCAAAGCAGGTGATACAAGGACTTTATTGGTTTGGGTTATTGGAACAATTAGGAATTAAGATATTGGAATAGGAAGTTTAGGAGATAACAGTTGTGTCTTTTAAAGATAAACATTAAATTTAGTGAAATCAAAAAATTTAAAAAATGTCATTTTAGTGGAAAATAATTCATCGTCATTATGATTAAGCTTAAATATTTCCTATATTGGTTAACTGATTAAAATTAAGTAAAGTTGTTCCTTGTAATACTTTTATACTTTCTGATAATTCCTAACTTAGTATTATTTGAAATTCTATGACAGCCTTATATTCCGTTTTATTTTGCATTGCATCTAAGGTGGTTTTTTAATTACTCTAAATTTTTGTTAATTGAAACTTAATCTTTTTCTAATCTGTGAGTCATGATATTACTGAATGATTTTAAGTTATTGAACGGAACCATCATCTCATTCTCATTTGCATAAAATAAATCTATGTTTTTTTTGTTTATTTCTTTTAGATCTTCTTCTTCTAAATTTGCCAGTGGTTATTCTTATAATTGATCTTGCACCATCTATGAGGTTTATTTTGTATCTAATATGTATGAGCTTTTGTAATTTAATTTATGTGGCTTTTAATTGGCTGTTTTAAATCTGTTATACTATTTATTAATTGAATTTCACATAATTTGATATTCTGATAAGTATTGGACATTACTTAATAATAATAGTATTATAAAAACAGTAATATTTAATTATAGTTTTCTTCTATAAGTGTGGGATTGAAGTAAAGTAAAAACTAAGATAATGATTTAGGATTTTGGCGATTTCGACATACTCTTGAATTAGCCATTAGTTTGGATGGGTTGAAGTTGAAGGAGTAGGGCTGTCCTTAGACATAGGCACAGCAGGCTCTAAAGAAGGAAATTTCTTTCGTGCTCTTTTAGTCTTATTAATATGAGCGGTTTGCTTTCTCGAATGGGGAAGAAGTATTTTATTGCGAGGTAATTGTATAGGGTCGGAATGAATTTTGTAAAGAGGATCAGCTTTTCTGACTGGTGGTACTCTTACTGCAACATTTTCTTCATTAATTTGGATATTTTGTTCTCGAGTTTCGTTGATTTTCTCGAGACGCTGTGTTGCTTTTTGCTTTTGCTTTTCATAAATAGACTGGTAAAATGGAAGTATTTCTTTTAAGCGTCTATTGTTATATTCTTCGAGAACTGTTTGATGGGGATCAATGGGTGGTATGTCATCATATGGACCATAGAGCAGTTTGAAAGGGGAGTGACCTGTCGAAGAATGTATAGATTGGTTGTAGATCAATACAGCTGTGATCATGAAAGATTGAGGGCTTTCGTTTGGATTTTGATTTTTCAGGACACGTATTTTTTCTAGTAGTGTCGACTGTAAAAATTCTACAGGAGAATTTGAATTAGGGTTCTGAGGGGTAGTAATGTGCAAATCGATTTTAAACATGGAACAGAACTCTTTGAGTACAACATTTTTGAGTTCTCGGTCAGAATTTGAGACAATTTTAGAAGGGTAGTTATGATGAGAGAAGAAGTGACGTAGTTTGTTAACGATGGTCAGGGCCGTCGTATCGATAATGTAATATGCTTGGGCATATTTACTGAACAGATCGACAATGGTTAAGAATTTGCAGTTATCAAAGCTGAATACGTCAAGGTGTATAACTTCGAAGGGTCTAGAAGCAATCAAGGGTCCTTGAGACGGAGTTTTATATGGGTTACGATCATATTTCGATTGAAGACATACATCACATTTATTAATAAAATCGTCAATTTGGATTTTCATGTTGGGCCAATAAAATTTTGTTTTTATTTGTGCGTACGTCTCGTTAGTGCCGTTATGGTTTTGGTCGTGATAGTCTTGGATCGTTCTTTTTTGTTCTGTAATTTTTGTTACGTCTTGTAATCGTTTTGTACATTTAATTATTTTAACTGAACTATTAAAAAGATTGGAAGCTATCATTCTAAAGTAATGTTCGAGTTGTGGGTCCAAGAATAATATACCGTAATTATTATTAGTAATAATATAAGATTTTAAGAAGTCAGTCATCTCTTGTAGTTCGTGTTGTCTTTGGATGTACACTCTGTAGCATTTGTTTTTAAATAAGTTGTCTGTCTTTACTTCTTTATGAGGTCCGTAATACATAATTATCTGATATTTGAAGTGATTTAAAGGGTTTTCAGAAATGGGCATAGTAAAGACGGGGTTTTCTGCAGAAGTGTGTTGTGTTTGTGAGTCAGAATGTCGTTCGTCTTCCTGAGTGTTAATACCTAAATCTTTAAGATCGTCGTCGTTTAATACTCTAAGCTCTGATGGATCTAGATTATTGAAAATTGATGCCAGATCATCGTCGTCCTCAACTGCGTTGATTTCGACACGAGATAAAGCATCGGCTACTACGTTTTCTTTACCTCTTTTATATTTAATTTCGTAATCGAACTCTTCTAATTTCAAACGCCATTTCACTAAACGTGAATTTGGCTCTTTAATAGAAAATAACCATACAAGTGGTTTATGATCAGTTTCGATCGTAAATTTATTTCCAAAAAGGTAAGGCCTAAAGTGCTTAGTGTTTTCGACTATTGAAAGGAGTTCTTTCTCAATTGTTGAGTAGTTCCTTTCAGCGGAATTTAGTGTGCGGCTATAGTAAGCTATGGGCTTGTCGTTTTGTGACAAAACGCCTCCTATAGCGATATTACTAGCGTCGGTAGTCAGGTGAAAAGTTTTTGTAAAGTCTGGATACGTCAGTATAGGTGAATTTGTAATAAGTTTTTTGGCTTGTCTGAAGGCATTTACGTAATCTGTGTCGTTAATGTCAATTTTAGAGTCTCTCTTAAGGCATTTGGTTAAGGGGAATAGGATTTTTGCGAAATTCCTAATGAAGCGGCGGTAATAGCCTATCAAACTGAGAAATGATTTTAATTCCTTTTGAGACTTGGGTATGGGAAAATCTTTTATACATTTAATTTTGTTCGGATTTGCTTTTACCTGGTCTTTTGTGACGATATGTCCTAAAAACTCAACTTCTTTTCTAAGGAATTCGGATTTGTTTAATTGTACCTTTAAGTTAACGTCCCGCAGTTTTTGGAAAATTTGTTTAATATGGAGAAGGTGTTCCTGAAGGGATTTAGAAAATATTATAATATCATCCATGTGGACAAAACAGTTTTTGTATAGGAATTCTTTTAAAACATCATGCATTACTTTTTTGAAGGTTATGGCCGAATTACGGAGACCATGGGGTATTTTCACGTACTCATAATGGTCGTTATTTACGCTGAAGGCTGTTTTTTCACTACTTTCGGGAGTTAATTCGATCTGATGAAATCCTGGTGCCAATTCGAGGGTAGTAAAATATGTACATTTTCCTAAATTATTTAGAATCTCGTCGACTTTTGGTAAGGGGTATTTTTCAGGTATGGTTTTCTCGTTAAGCTTCCTATAATCCACAACTAATCGCCATTTTGTCTTTTCTGGTGAGTTTACTTTCTTTGAAGTAATCCATACCGGAGAGGAATAAGGGGATATAGAAGGCCTAATAATTTTATTATCCAATAAATTTTGAATTTCCTTTTGTATTTTAATGTTCAAGTGATAGGGGTGTCTGTATGATTTTACATGTATTGGTTCGTCATCTTTTGTTCGTATGTCATGTTTAACACAGTTAGTGAACGTAAGGTCACTGTTTTCATGGTAAAATATGTTTTTGTATTTGTCACATAAAGAAAATAATCTTGACTTTTCTTCGGCGTTGAGATGCTCTACTCTTAATTGTTTTAAAATGTTAGGTTGGTTTTGTTTTATTGTTTCGTTCAGTTCGTAATAATTTTGTAAAGGAGTGACATTAATTCGTTCGTTGAAGTAAACTTCGACGTTGTCAGATGTATTTTTTGTAATGGGAATTGTGCAAATGCCAGAATGAGAAGTAGCTATAGCTTCTTCTACAGTTACAGTGTTGTCGGATAGTTGGGGAATCAGAACGGTTCCATTTTCTACGTTAACAGGAATTTTGATACTATTTACGCATATTTGTTTAAAGGGCTTAAAATTTTGAGGGTTAAGTTCGAAATAGAAAGGGATCTCTGTCTTGCCTAACGTTATAGTCTGTGTCTCGTAGTTTATACGTGCTTTCAATTTCTGGAAGTGAGCAGAACCGATCAAGGCGTCGAAACGATCATGCCATTGCATGACATGAAAATCGAAGGGGAATTTAATGCCATATTCTTGTAATATAGGGAACTGAATGTTGTCAATACCTCTGGAAATTTTGCCAACGGATTTCATGGCGAAGGGTTTTTGATAGAGATATTCGCTGAAAAATTCGTAAGCCGGACCTGGATTCATGATGCTATCAGACGCACCACTGTCAATGAGTATTTGTAGGCCTAAAGAGGGTAGACAGAAGAAGGGTAGTTTGGGTTGCATGGCAATATTATTTAAGTCAAGTTTTATAGTGTTTCCGAGGCTGTATTGTGAAAATCCTGATTTTCACCATACGGTTCCTCTGGTTCTTCGAGTTCCTCGTTATAGAAGACCTCATTAGGTTGATAATCATTATCATCCTGGTATAAATAGTCAGGCTCTTGCTCCAGCTCTTCAAAAGTTTGGTTGTTATTTATTTGAGGAATGGGGTGATTTGTACGAGGGCGATTGTTTGTTAGGTTAGCAGAAATTGACATAGGGGTTGCCTGATTATTAATTCTTCTTCCGAAGACTTGTGAATTAGTGGGGTAATTTCGTTGTTGTGGAATTGGTCTTAAGTTTGAGATAGGTCGGCTTGGAAAGGGTTGTCGAAACGTTGGTTGTTGGTTATGACTTTGTGGGGGTATTCTCTGGAAATTGGGCCGATAGTTATAATTTTGTTGGGGTATTCTCTGGAAATCGGGCTGTTGGTTATAATTTTGTTGAGGTATCTTCCGGAAATTGGGGTAGAAGTCGTTTACCTTCCTATTAATTATGTGGGGTTTTTGTTGCTGAGGATGTTTGTCGTTTTGACGGAAATGAGATTCATCCTTGTCTTTTATGACTTTTAGGAAATTTACTTGCATCTGCTCGTTATCAATGCGACGGCATTCGAGCAACGCTGTTTCTAAATTAGGGATGTTTAATAACCGTAAGTGACTGTGATATGGTTCGGCTATTCCTATTTTGAAAGAAGTAACAGCTGCTGTTTCGTATTGCTGTTTCTTGTAGGTTTTTATAATGTCGTCTAGGGCTTGTAGGGAAATATGTTCGTTTAACATTTTTAATTTGTCTTGTATAGTGTTGTAAAAATCAGTGGCAGTTTGAGTTTTACGCATATAACTAGTTCGTAGATCTGTCATTAAAAGGTCTTCTGATCTAGGGTCTGTATATTGGG
Organism: Tillus elongatus; assembly: GCA_964006375.1. NCBI lineage: Eukaryota > Metazoa > Arthropoda > Insecta > Coleoptera > Cleridae > Tillus > Tillus elongatus. The sequence goes on along the minus strand of OZ023262.1, from coordinate 109,380,686 downwards.
CCTTAAGGGCATTTTCAATATTTTGCCAAGAAATGTCGTCTAGTTTCATAAGTATATCTCGGGCTTCACCTGTGATTTTGGCTTTAATAAATTCAATAATCATTCGGTTACAATGTAGGTCGTCAGGTGTGTCGCCTTGTCTTTTGTAACATAGGATATAAGTGCGGCATTGATTCAGAAAATATGCTAATTGTTTTTGTCCGCCATTGTACTCGGGAATCATTGCCGAAGCTTGACAGATTTGGGTGATTGATGCCTCTGACATGTTTTGGAATTTAGGGGTTTCTGATGAATTAAAATTGAGTGAATCTGGGGTAAAATTTGGCAGGATTCTTTCTGGAATTCGGGTAAATCTTATGGGAGATCTTTCACGAAGGCTCATGTAATGTATTAATAGATATAAAGGAGATTTCCTTTTTTTTTTATTAATTACAGGATAATAAGGGTATAAAATTATTAATTTTTTGTTGTAATAAATGGATAAAATTTGTAATTAATAGAATAATAATCAATCCTTAAAATAAATGCTTAATTCTAAAGGTAATCAATAATTTATAACTAAAAGAATAATAATACGGTGCAAATTATTATAACTGCATAAAATCTTAATGCTTTAAAATATTTCCGTTAAAATTGTTTATCTAGAGAGTTTTTAATTACAGTGGATATTTATACGATAAAAATTTACTCTAATTGTACTAAATGTTTTAATTTCTACGCTAAAATGCTTGCTTGTTATAATGTGTATTACAAAAGCGTTTTATCTAGTTACAACGGATCACACGATTCTGTTGAAATTGAATCTTGTATAATATCGCGTCTGTAAAGTTTTTTATTTTGTCATCAGTTTTTTTACGTACAATGACTGAATATCAAATTAAATGCGACGGTTAACTAAGTGCATGCAGTGTTTTTATTAAACAACGACTAACTTGTGATACTGAGTTAATTTTAGAGAAATTTCATTAGATAAAATATATTTATCAATGTAATTATCACTTAATGCTAAGAATTTGTTAAACTGTATAAAAATAATTCTGCTTTATTTCATGTATTTTCGAAAAATTAAATTTGAAAATACAGTAAAAAATGCTTGTCTTTATAACTTGTACTATGAAAAAGTACCTTGTAATAATATCAATAATTATTCGTTTAAAAAATAAGGCTTGTATGTAGTAAATTAAAAGAAATTTGTTAACGCTATTAACAAAATATTAATTATAATAGGTATCACGAAAGAAGATAGCTTTGTGATAATATTAATAATTATTAATAATCAATTATAGGGCATTTATGAAAAAAAAAGGATTTTTATGATGCCTTAAATATAAGTATTGCCAAAGAAAAACTTTGTGAATACTAAAAATAATTTGTATTTACGAAAAATGAATTTTGCAAATACTTAAAAGACACAATTGCATAGGAAATGAAAGAAATGGATCAACTTACAGAAGGGAAACTGCTTTGTTGGTCATCTATGGCTTTTCTTCCAATGCCCTTGCTCTTCTTCTTGGATGGTTCTTCCAGCACAAACGTTCAAAAACGACCGACAATTTTGCTACTTTTAAGTTGCCAAAACGTCGTTACTGGATACAGTTCGCAGCGCCAGTTAAATAAGGCCCTTTTGGCTTTATGATAAAAAATAATTTATTTAAACCCAAAAAGTACTATTAATTAACAAAGTGATTAATTACAAGTTACAACTAACGAACTATGAATGTTGTTAATCGTGGACAAGTAAAGAATGAATTCTAAATCTACATAACTCATACTTATAAACTAGGATTGATTATGATGCGGTTTCTGATTGAACTCTGTGACCGCCTGAGGTCGATGTCATTGCTGAGTGGACTATATCGAAACGGATGTCGTGGTATTGTTCTTTTATGGTTGCCACATACAGGGCGACGTAATTATACAGGGTGACATAATTATATATAGGTACATGCTGGTAAATATTACACAATAAATTATCTTCTGCGAACTGTACATATTGGCATAAAAGTGATTCGGAATTTGTCTTCTGCTTCAAATCATATTCCCGTTTCGCCATCCTTTGGAAACCTATGAAATGTCTTTGATAAATTTAGCACGTTATAATTTGAACAATTATAGATTGCACACACCCAACCACTAACATTAATTGTAAAAAAAACAGCTCAAACTTAATCATACACATTTAAACACCAGCAATTGCTAGTGTTAAACGTTTCCAAACGACGTAACATCAGTACTAGCCGTTAGGGGCGCTGATATTTTTGTAACACGAAATCAGCCGGAGTATCCTGTATTGTCATTATATATTATTTGATTATATGTTTAAAGCTTAGACAAGGGAATGTCTTAAAGGTACAAAGAGTCTGTCATGTAATTTCCAGGAAATCATTTGAAATTTCACTAATGTCATATGCCACTACTGTCAACGTCAACCGTCCTTAGTCTACAATTTATTAATTGTATTTGTCATTAGTGACAGTGACAGTGACATGTGACATGATGAAAACGAAAAACAACAGTATGAACGAAGCGGGAAAACGCAAAATGTTACATCTTATATCCCAGACAATAATTACATATATTATTGTTAAATTTGGAAATTGCGCTTCCATTAATTAAAATCATTCAGTATAGCACAAGTGGGTGTATAAAAATATCAACATGTCTAGTAGACTTAGCGGCGTTCTAACCTCAAGCCAAAGTGTTTTTAAGAGTGATGCTTACCATAAGATGAAATGTTTTATTGAAACTTTAGAAAATGCTGGAGTTACTGTGAGTTTTAATGATGAACTAAACACACTAATTCAGGAACAGTCATTAGTTGTTCGTGATCTGGAAAAATTACTAAACGCTGAAAGAAACGTAGAGACTATTGAAGAATTTGTGAAAGGTTTGAAAATTTTGTGTAGTAAACAGAAACCCTTTCGAAAGGCGCTCCTTCAGACACATTTCAAGAAACCAGATGTGGACATTAAAATAGAACAAGAATCGTTAATTAGGTTTGTTACATTAAATTTTCCTGTAGTGTAGTTTAGCTTATATGCTCTGATTCACAGCTGTATAGGTACCTGAGCTTAAGCCAGAGCTAGCAAAGTTTTGGAGAGGAAAATTTGGAAAAGTGGCAAATTTACTCGTAAGTCATATTTCGAGATGGACAAATATGGATGCTTGAGGATAAAGCTAAACTATTCACATAAGTTATATAGATATAAGTAAAAGGGGTAATATATAATGTACTTGTACTTAACTACCAGAAGAAAAGCGGGCCACAATGTGTGATACAATAACTACACAATATATGATAAACATTGGACATTTTTCAAACATGGTATTATTTTTTTTTATTTAAAGAAAAATTGATGCCTCAATATTAATTGTCATTGGCACCTACAATATTTAATAGGGCATTAAATTATTTAACAAATCTTTGTAAACCTTATTTCTAATTAACAGTAAATATAAAAAAGTGACAAATATCAAAAATAAATTAAAGCTTATTATAAAGTCCAGATGATTTCAGCAAACCAATGATACGCTCTATGTTTAATTTTTCAAGCTGTAGAACATCCGTAGTTATCGAACTAGGCATATTGCTAAATTTGCTTGCTTGTTCATAGTCTTTGCAGTTGAATAAGAAATGTGACACTGATAGTTGTACACAGCACTGACTACATGTAGGGGGTGGTGTTCCTTCTAGAAAATGTTGGTGTGTCATCTTTGTGGGCTCTAATCTTAGTCTTCTGACAAGGACACTGTCTTTACGTTTTATTTTAAATTGTAACTTACTTTTTGTAATTACTGGTTGAAACAAATGTAATTTGGTATTTTTTGTTGACCAAAAATCCTGCCACCTAATAAAAGTTAGACGTCTCTAAGCAGTGATGAGATCATAACACATATTAAATGTCGTTTTTGTTCTGCTTTTTATAGCTGTTTTAGCCACCGAATCTGCTATCTCATTGCCTTGAATACTGATATGCGATGGTACTCATAAAAATAAGGCAGAAGTGTTGCTTATCATTTCCAAATTTGACATTTCTTTAATTTTGTGAACAAGGATGTTATCTGTTCTTGATTTCGTAAGTGCCTGGAGGGATGACAGTGAATCTGTGCAAATAATATATTTTGGCACTGGGCTCTCTTTGTAATTAAGTATTGTGAGCGATTGAAGAAGAGCGAACAGTTCCCCAGTAAAAACACTAGTAGATTTAGGTACTCTAAATTTGTGATATTTTCTGTCTTCTATGACTGAACATCCAACTCTGTCTTCATTTTTTGATGCATCAGTATATAAAATATCACAATCTGCATGTTTAGACAATTTATCACAGAAAGCATTTTGCAAAAGTTGTGATGTATTGGGATTTAAATGTGAGCGATTCATATTTTGGCGCCATCCGCCGGATATCAGGCTGTCAGGCAATGCTCGACCGTTATTGGTCAGACTTCATAAAAGTAGTAGTAGCCGGGCTGACATGCCATCTTGCTAAGAATGTTATGTCGATCGTTGATCATTCCTGTTAACTAACAATTATTATTATATATCCGTACTAATCACTTATTAATAAATACTTATTAATAAGCCACTGTGTTTACTGTTTAACTCTGCATCCTAACAGGTTATGGGTCCAGAACACACGAAGTGAGTCGGAGTTTGAAAACGAATTCGTCTGTCGAATATCGTAGTAGTAGTTTTTTCGTGTGTCGAAATAGTTTTTTGGAAAGTGATAATAATAATGTCGGAGTTGGTCGCGTGGAATATTTCGAAGTTTGATGGAGCGAACTTTCCTCAGTGGAAATTTCAAATAAAATGTGCTCTTCGAGCAAAAGGTGTATACGATATTGCAACCGGAAAAATCAAGAAACCAGAGCCAGAAGCAAAAGTAGAAGATGTCCAGGACTGGGGTAAGAAAGACGCCTTAGGTATGTGCATTATTACGTCGGCAATGGAACTGCCACTCATTACCGTAGTTGAGAATTGTGAAACATCCAAAGAAATTATGGATAAATTAGAAAGTATTTATGAGAAGAAATCTGACATGACAAAAATGATGATGCATGAACGTTTCCATCAGTACAAAATGGTGGAAACCGACACAATGGTTCAACACATTTCAAAAATAGAAAACATTGCTAAGGCTATCAAGGAATCAGGTGATATTTTGAGTGACAACTCTGTAATAACGAAAATTTTGAGTACTCTTCCTCAAAAATACAGAAATTTCCGACAAGCCTGGTTATCAGTTGAAGAAGGCAAGCAAACACTACAGAACCTGACTGCGAGACTGCTGGATGAAGAAGCCAATTTAATGTCATACGAAGAAACAGAAACTGCATTAGCTGCCATGTCTGTTAGAAATAAGAATCCAGAAAGAAATTTTCACAATCCAAAGAAGAGTATTACCTGCTATAATTGTGGAGAAAAAGGACACATTGCAAGGGAGTGTCATTTCCCGAAACGAGAAAGAAGAGGTGAAATTGGTAGAAAACGTGAAAACGATCGTGAGAACAATCAGATGAATACCGCGTTTGTTACTGAAAATGTATTGTCGGGCGAAACGTCGAAAGACAATTTGTGGACAATGGACAGTGGAGCATCAGCTCACATGACATATAGAAGAGAATTTTTTGAAACTTTCTGTGAGGTTAATGATAATGATGGTTCCTGTGTAAAACTTGGTGACAATAAAAGTCTAGAGATAAAAGGTCAAGGAACTATCAGAATTCAAAAGTGTGTCAACCAACAGTGGGAGGACGCAACAATTACAAACGTGTTGTTTGTGCCTGAACTACGTAAAAATTTGTTTTCAGAAGGTGCTGTGACAAATAAAGGTATGCAAATATCAAAAGACAGAGACTGTGCTTGCATTTTGGATAACGGTAATATAATTGCAAAAGCCACAAGGGCAGAAAACAACTTATATTATCTTCATTTTCGTACGGTTATGAACCAAGAGGCAAATTCAGTGACAAGAGCAAATACCCTTGAATTATGGCATAAAAGGTTAGGTCATGCGAATGTAAACACAATAAGTGAGACAGTTAAACAAGGACTTCTTGGAAAATTAGACATTAAGAGCTCCTATAAGTTGTTTTGTGAAGCCTGTTTATATGGTAAACAACATCGTCAGAAGTTTGCAAATATAAGTGCAAATATTAAAAACGTGCTCCCTGGTGAAGCTATTTACAGCGACGTATGTGGCCCCATGTCAGTACCAAGCATTGGTGGTGCAAACTACTTTGTTCTGTTCAAAGATTATGCAAGTAGTTATTGCACTGTTTACTTTTTGAAACACAAAACAGAAGTATTAAATTTATTCAAAGACTTTCTTACAGTCGTAAAAAGTAAGTTTGGTTATGGTGTAAAAACTATTCATGTAGATAATGGAACAGAATATGTAAATGCAGATTTCAAAAATTATATAAAAACTGTTGGCATTCAGATGGAAACTACTGCACCATATACCCCTGAACAAAATGGACGAAGTGAACGAGAAATGCGTACTATTGTGGAAAGTGCTCGTTCCATGTTGTACGAAAAAGACCTACCACAACATTTTTGGACAGAAGCTGTAAATACAGCAGTATATATATACTGAACAGAACAATGAATAAAAACACACCAAATTCTTCACCATATGAAATTTGGACTGGAACCAAACCATTCTTACAACATTTGAGAATGTTTGGTAGTGATGCATATGTGCATATTCCAAAACAATTAAGAAAAAAATGGGATAAGAAAAGTAAGAAACTAATTATGGTGGGCTACGACAAAAATTCCAACAATTATCGTTTAATGGATCCTGTAACAAAAAAAATTACAATTTCAAGAGATGTAGTCTTCAACGAAGTAAGTAATTCTTCTGATACTATGCAAAGAAAACTTGAAAATGTTCAATTGTTCAGTGACAATGAAGAAGTGGCTCCCAGAGAAAATCCTAGCGTAGATGCCCATAAAGGTCCAAGTGATGAACCGCAGTCAGTAGAAGCTCAAGAACATGAAGCTCCCATATACAATCTGCGAAGTAGAAATTTACTTCAACTACCAGGGAGACTGAATGACTATGAATTAGAAGCTCATTTTGTGGAAATAGACATCCCAACATCGTATGAAGAAGCTGTGACCTGTAAAGAGGCAGCTGAGTGGAAAAAATCAATCATAGAAGAAGTGGACGCATTGCAGAAAAATAAAACATGGGAAATTGTACCGAAGCCAGAGAAAACTAACATCATCGACAAATGGGTTTTCAAAGTAAAGAGAACACCAGAAGGTACCATCTCAAGATTTAAAGCTCGACTATGTGCACGAGGCTTTACACAAAAATATGATGTAGATTATAAAGAAACATTCTCACCAACTACACGATACGATTCAATAAGAGTATTGTTATCTATTGCAGCGAAGAAGGATTATGAAATTTTTCAATTTGATATAAAAACAGCATTCCTGAACAGTGAACTCGAACAAGATATTTATATGTACCCACCTGAAGGAACAGGTATTGATAATAATTATGTCTGTAAATTAAAACGTGCAATTTACGGTTTGAAGCAAGCATCAAGGTGCTGGAATAAGAGATTCAGCAATTTTCTAAAAACTTTTGGGTTTCAACAATGCCTGTCAGACGGATGTATATTCAAAGGTATTGTAAATGAAATCAAAGTGCTATTAATAATTTTTGTTGATGATGGTCTAGTAATAACAGAACATATAGAAGTGGCAAACATTGTTATTGAAAAATTAAAATCAGAATTTGAAATTACTGTTAGTGAAAATGTTAGTTATTTTGTTGGCGTGGAAATCACAAGAGACAGAGAAAATAAAGCAATTTCAATCAGTCAAAACAACTATATTAAGCAAATAATACAGCGTTTTAATCTGGAAAATGCAAAAAGTGCAAAAATACCTGTAGAATTAAATATACTTAGTAACATTGCCGTATAGACAAGCTGTGGGTGCATTAATTTTTGCAGCTATAGTGAGCAGACCAGATATATCATATGCAGTGGGAGTTATTAGTCGATTCCTAAATAAACATAGTGAAATTCATTGGGCAGCTGTAAAACATATAATACGATATTTAAAAGACACACCAAGTTATGGGATAAGATATGGAACAGCTGACACTCCGTTAATAGGTTACTGTGACTCAGACTATGCGAACGACCCCATTACCAGAAGGTCAACGTCTGGGTACGTCTTTAAAATGTACGGTGGAGCAGTTACCTGGAACAGTCAAAGGCAGCAGAGTGTTTGTTTATCGACAACAGAAGCGGAATACATAGGCGCAGCATTGGCAATGAAAGAGGCTATGTGGTTAAAGCAGTTTTTAAATGAGATTGATGAATCACCCTGTGATACAGTGAAGCTATATATTGATAATCAAAGTGCAATTCGTCTAATAAAAAATCCAGAATATCATAAGCGCACTAAGCATGTTGATATAAAATTTCATTTCATACGTGAAAAATTTGAAACTAAGTGTATAGATGTAGTGTATGTTCCCACAGATGAGCAAATTGCTGACATGATGACTAAACCTTTGTGCTCAAAGAAATTCAATGTAATGCGGTTATATTTGGGTTTATGTAATATAAATAAAGCTGAATGCTTGATTTCTGTGAACTAGAATTTATATGTTTGGCAATGTAATATTTTTTATTTTTAGTTTATATAATACAATGTAACATTTTTTGTGAAATCACAATTTGTTAATTTTTCATGAATAGTTCACATTTAGTGGGAGTATTGGGATTTAAATGTGAGCGATTCATATTTTGGCGCCATCCGCCGGATATCAGGCTGTCAGGCAATGCTCGACCGTTATTGGTCAGACTTCACAAAAGTAGTAGTAGCCGGGCTGACATGCCATCTTGCTAAGAATGTTATGTCGATCGTTGATCATTCCTGTTAACTAACAATTATTATTATATATCCGTACTAATCACTTATTAATAAATACTTATTAATAAGCCACTGTGTTTACTGTTTAACTCTGCATCCTAACATGATGGATTGACATACTTGCTGAATTCTAAGAGAGAGTTATCTACTACAACCTGTGTATCTGACCAAGGGGGAGGACCACTTAACTTTGTGTTTGGCAGAGGAGCAACGTCTCTATAGGTATCTGAGGTGCGAAGAAATCTTACATACCAAGGAGCACAACATCTTGGCTTGGCTTTAAATCTGTTAATTAGAGGTAACATTGTAAACGCCTGGTGCAAAGGATTTTTTGGATTCGACATAATCTTCACTGCATGTTGTTGCAGCAACATATTTCTTCTCAAATATAATGGTATAGATGGTATGCTTCAGCGCACAGTGATATTGTTGGGGTCGTTTTGAAAGCTCCAAGTATCAATCTCAGACTACTATTTTGAATGATGTTAAGAGAATTTAGTTGTTTTTTACTTGCAGTACCATAAACTATGCTTCCATAGTCTAGTTTAGATCGTATGATTGCTAAATACACTGTTAACAATGATTGTTCATCAGCTCCCCAAGTTAAATGTGATAAGGATTATAAATGCCGGCTGGTTTCTATATTCAATGCACCATTAATCTACTAGATTTAAATTCAGACTTCATGTGACGTATTCCCGCGTCACTTTCTGATTGGTCGAAAGTTACCAGACAACCTATCTAATCCATAAACCGTGCGTAAAACCAATATTATTTTTCAAGACAACTTAACCTCAAAATGCAATGTTTGACGTTTCACAGCAGAATGACAGATAATTATCTACAACTCTGTCATCACTCAGTGTTGTCTGCAAATGATATTAAACAGTGTTGCCATGATTAAAATATCAAAACGACTAGCTCAAGAAATACATTTTTATGTGCTCTAAGAGCGGCTGAATCTTAAATAATGAGAAAAACTGCAACTGTAGTGTAACTAATAATTTTGCCACCCACTGTATTTAAAAAATGTTAATTTTAGACATTGATTTAAATTACATAGTATGTAATTATATATTTTGGTTTCAGGTTACTTTTGAAAGTAAGTTGCTTACAAAAAGATGTTATTGAGATTATATTAGAAGAAATAACAAATATTGCAAGTGAAGAAGATAAAGATACGTCATGGTTAAGACTTCTACTAAATCCATTACGCTACCTTCCACAAATAAAGGAACCCGATACCTTGGCCACAAAGTTACTTGATATTCTAGATATTAGTACGTACCCGTCTCAACTGGAAATACTAGACACCATCCCTGATATCTTACCTGACAGTCAATCTGATGAAATTTCCAAACAGCTTTGCAAGTTGTTGGATGAAAATGATGATTTAGCGGGTGGAATAATAGACTGTCTGAATGCATTGAATTTAGAAAGCGACGTTCGTGCAGAGGTTCAGGACAAAATATTAGCCAAACTCGGATCTGGCATGTGTGCGAAAATCTTCCCAATCTTGTTGGAGTTTCTGTTAAGTGATAGCAAATCTACAAATTTAGTGAGTACCCTTCAAAAAATTAGGAACGCTTTAGATACCATTATGATAAGCAATAATAAAGACAAAGATAAAGAAACAACCCAGATTTTAATACTAAGTAAACTGAAAACTTATGCCACAACTCCAAAGACTATATCAGAAGCTTGGCTAAATATGTTTGCTGGCATCAAAAACCATTCTGAGCACAAACCTGTTGATTTCTTAATCCTATTTATGTTGCATTCGACAGCAAAACAGAAAAAAGGCATTATTGAGGGTGTCATCCGTAAAAGAGTAAAAGATGGCTTACTAAAAGCTTCATTATTAGAGAGGATGTTTGAAAAATGCATGATAGGACAGCTACTTAGAGATTATTTTCAATCAATGCTTGCTATTGGTTGCAGTTTATTGAGAGTTAACAGTGAACCCATTGTTACCTACTTTGCATCGACACTATTTAAAACATTATTTAATCATGCCTACACAGACACTATCTCACGACAAGAATTATTAGACTGTCTGATTTTACTTATGGGTGCAAATGATCAAAAAAATGTTTCACCAATTTTAAAAATATTTTCTGAACTTTTAGAGAATATAACAAAAATGCAACAGCACACTCTATTGTTGATGAGGTTATTGGAGAAGCTAGATACATTTGAACTCAAAGATGTGAAAATAGTGTTTGAAATTTTGTGTGCGTTAACTTGCGGTGAAAACTCAGATGAATCTATGTCTGGACTAAAAGATGAAATCCATATGATTGTTAGGAAACAATTGTCTAGTACAAAAAGAAGCATCAAGCATCGGGGTATCATTGCAGCAGTTGTTATGGCAAAGCATATTGCAGTAACAATAGAAGAACAGTCAGAAATCAATCTTTCAGAAGATTCTGTGATGAGTCTGAACAATTTACCTGATGGTGCAGCAAAAGATGCTGCAGCTCTCTTGGAACTTACAAACACTTGTACATCAGGATGTCCCGAGCTTGTAGGACTTTATTACGATCAACTAGCTTACATGTTAGTTACCACAAAAAATTTAAACAAACATTTTATGGCTTGGCTCTATGAAACAATCACAAACGATTTTCAACAGATATACGTAACTGAAAATGTAATGGAAAGAAGAAATGATTTAAAATTTTCAATGCAATTTTCACTTAATACCCAAGAAGAAGTTGACTCGCCGATCGCAGTGAACATAGCAGAGTTAACAGTCAAACCAAAGACTAATGAAAATAGTTCAATAACAATACTAGCTCCTCATTTTAGATTATTACGACTAATACATTATCGTCAACAAAACGGTGATTTATCAAGTATTGACGCCTTATTAGGTTGTGCGGTTATCATGCCTGAATTGGATGATATTGATATGCTTGATTTTGACCAAATAAAACTAGTTGCTGATTGTGTTTTTCACTGTATTAACTGGTTTAGAGAAGTGATAAGTGGATTCGTAACTCAGAAATCAAAGAAGCTAAGAAACAAAGTAGTGCACAGACTACAGCACTTAATAGAATTGGAAAAAGTTCTAAATAGTTGCTTGGAAAATGTTCCTGAACATAAGCTTCCTGTTAGTTACTTTGATTCATTATCTCAAGTATCTAGACAATCTGGTTCTCCGAGCAAAGGGGAAAGAAAAGCAAAGCCTCCCCCAAAGAAAAAGGCAAAATCTGTTGAAATAATTGCTGATGACACGATTGCTTCCACTTCTGCAGCAAATACAACCAAACCATCTTCTTCAAATAAGAAACCAAAGCCTGTAAATGAATGCCATATTCATTTTAGGGAATTGGACACAGATATTCTAATACTGTTAAAGTATCCACTGAAACATGACAGTCTTTTCCAATCATCAGAAGCTACACAAAGTACACAAGCAACTTTTCTTAGCCTGAGCCAGTTAGATCTTATAATAAGTGATTTTGTAATGAAACTCAGTATTCTGACAAAAGGAAAGAATCTTGGTCTTTCTCACCTTAATGTGGTTGTACCTGTTGATATAATAAGGGACTGTATTTTAATACTACCAAACATTAATAAGCATCTTTCTGTCATTCGTGAAGCTTTAAATAATATAATACAAGAAACCGATGAAAAACTAGACGCACCAGAAATGTTTACAATGGATGCTTTGCAACTGAAAAAATGTCTTGGTTTGATTTTTGAAAGTTTGTCGTTAATATTTAGCTGGTCAGGTTTCCAGGATACAAAAAATCTCGAGCTATTAAGGCAAATTCTGCAATCGTTAAGGCCAAGTCAGCAAAGTCAGTCGATCACGTCAGCTAATAGACTCATTATAGAATTTATAACAACACTATCAACCTATACAGATCAGTGTTTTCAATTGGAATGTGCTATAAGTTTAATTAATACCATGCAATCTCTCTACCTACTTTTGAATAATCCAAGTACTGACGTAAAAAAAAAGATCATCACCGTGTGTGGTAAGTTGTTGAGCAAAAGATGGTACAATAATAAAGGCCTTCTAGATTGTGGAAAGAAATATTTGCTTAACTTGGAGGTTTTAATAAAGTTGTACCTCGACAGTGCCAGTATTAAGACACTATGTGGTTTAGTTGGTACGATACAAGACCAAGTATCACATTTAAAATCAAAAGAAGATTGTCTCCAAATGTTGCCGAGTATTGATAAAGGCAACTTCTATATTTTATATCGTGGACTCTGCAATGCTTTGCAGAATCGTATAAAGCTAGAAATCCAGTCTTTAACAAATATGGAGCACCTAAATGTATGGCGGACAACAGTTCTGGCCATGCAAGGCTTGATGATAATAGTGAAAGTGCAAGAATCAAAGACTAACTATGTTTGTTTTCTAAAAAAATCAATTGGCATTCTAAAAGTGTTTTTATCTCATGGCATTCCAATTTTAGAGATAATGCTAAGATCTAAACCAGATGAGGTTGTAGAAATATTTAAAACAATGCAGACAAATACTAGATTTTTGCATCACTTATGTTGTTACTCAAAGCTAAAGAGAGAAACCTCTTTGGTGGCTTACGTTCCTCAGTTTAGACTTACATTAGAGACACTAGTGTACAGAGTAAAGGCAGCACTAGTGGCTAATAATTGTTCGGCGGCATTCTGGATGGGTAATCTGCGAAATAAAGATTTACACGGCGATGATATCCCATCCCAAACTACAACCATAATTGAAAATGAAGGAAATGAAAACAGTGAAGAGGAGCTACCAGATGACGATTCAGATGAAGACGTGTTAAATAATGATGATGACGATAAATCAGAGAGTTTAGTATTCAACTGACAAAAGCATTAGAAACAAAAAATAACACTTTTATTACTTACCTTATTTGACTGATTGTGATTTGATAGTGCCTTATTTTAAGGAAATTCATATTCAGTTCTCATTTTTATTAATAATCTTGTTTTTAGCTTGGCCACACAAAAAATATTGTTTTTGTGGTCAGCAGCGTCCTTATTATTTAATAATATGTATATAATGTGTTGTATTAAGATTTATTTTTATTAAGTTTATTGTTTTTGACATTGTTAACTATTTTAGGAATATTTTGAATAATAAATTTACATCGAAGCAGTGTTTGTAATAATAATAATAATAATAATAATAATAATAATACATGTATTGTTCATCAGATATACTACATTAGATATAATGATATAACATTGGGGTGGTGCAAAAAAATTTAAATTTAACTTTTCGATTTGCTATACTGCTGGCTTAGGTGTATACAAGTCTAACAAAAAAACATCAAAATCGGACAATAACTTTTGATCGCGCAAAACGCCGAAAGTTTTTAAAAAATGACGATTTCACAGTTTTTTCATATATTTTTTTTTAATTTGGGGTTTGTATTTTTTAGTGCTATAGTGCTAAAACGTTAGTACTAGTATCGAATAACCTGCAAAAAAAAATCACTGTTTTTAAAGCATATCTTCTAATTGTACAAAATGTCTGAATATTTGCCAAAATTGCATATTTTCATTTTCTCGTAATTTTTTAAGGTATAATGCTATAATGCCTAATGGTTTAAGTAGGTATTTGTATATAAGAGGAAAATATTTGTGTTATTTGGAGAATGTCTTTCGATCACGGAAGTCATATTTATACTGTTTACATACAAATGTGCAGAAAAAGTGTTTTATGCCGACGATATCTCTGCGGCTGTTTCTGGTGTCAATTCTGAATGTGTAAGGTTAAAATGTAACTAACAGGCCAAAATGTTGGTTAAATACATCTACACTTAGTGATGATGTGAACAGTGTATGGATGATGCCAGGTTCCTGGGTGATCATAGAAATATTTAAATTGGAAGTTTCATTATGACCTTACAGTCTCCAAGCTCAATTCCCTGTGCTATCTTTTCAGGAACTTGAGAACAGTTTTAATAACTTCACAATTAATATGTGTATAGTATGCACAGATCAACAGTAGAATCTCTCACAGAATTTAGAGTCTCAGTGGTTCAGGGGTAAGAACGTGTGCCTCTGAACCGAAGGGTACTCAGCCGAGTTTCTGGCATTGTATTTGAGCAAGTTCAATGTCTGCACGTTCGGAGGGGGCGTACAGCCGTCGGTTACCTGTCCATGCGATGTTGGGCACGTTAAAGACCCCTAACCAACTTACAGAAAGGCGGGGGTTCAGCAAAATTTCCAGGATTGTGAGGTGAAACTGCTCCCTGGCGTCGGTGATTGGCCATAGTAGCGAAAACAGACCGACGTTAAAGAAACAAAACACACCCATACTCACAGAATTTGCTTCTGGGGTGGGTCCACTTCATCAGTAAATGTTTTCAGATCACAGAAAAAATCTTGAGTGTATAGCTAAATGCTAATGTATACCCAATATATCTTAATGAAGGGGTGCTTTTCAAAATTTATAAAATTTTTGCTTATGCAGTCTTTTTATTTATAGCTTGTGTTTGTAGGTTTTTAACAATAAGTCAAAATTTTTAATTAAATTTTAAACTCTTCTCTCTTCTAAATACGATTGTCGATCGCTTGAAAATTTAAAAAAATTCGGGACGCAGCAAGTGCGTTTTAGTAACGAATTTTCATAAGAATTGTACACTATAATTATACGGCATATTAGTAAACTTAATACTTCAAACTTACACAGACCTTGAATATCGATTTTAGAGGTCCTAGTACGTGCACATTTGAAGAATTCTTTCGAAAGTGTTATCATCGATATCTCTCTTATCAAATAAATCTTGCGTTCTAACTCCTTTTGAGAAAAATGTCCAAAATTCAATTTTCTATTAAGCTAAAGAATTAAATTTTGCTATATCTGTAGGTAGTGTAAGTCTCTTTAAAAGACACTTGTATTACAAATTTCATTAAAGTTATACAAAAGATTCTCAGAGGGAAACTTAATTCATATTTAGAAAAGTAAAGTATCTGCCAAATTAAAAACGTAGCAGTTATTTTTCCTTATTAATCGCCAGTATGATTTCGTTTTATTCAACCTAATCAAGGGTTTTTCAATATCAACAATAACAAAATTATAATTTCAGAAGGTGACAAACTTATTAAGGCGTTTTAAACAAAAATGAGATCTTGTTCAAAACGTATGAAATCTGTGCACTATTGTATCTCCAAATGTCAAAATAAAACATACATTCATCAAGCTGGATTCGATCACGTAACCTTCTGCTTAGGAGGCAAGCACGTACCTCCTGCGCTTTCTAGGCACACGTCAACAAAGGTTTTATTTGCTTGATACCTTAGATCGGCTTCATGCCCGGGATATTATATTCAAAGTATACATAATTAATTACAGAATTACCATTGAAACACGTCCCACGACTGTTTCAGTCTTATATGACGTCTTACGTTGAAGTTTTTTTTTTTTTTTTTTAATTTCAACAAACACACCACGAGGGCTTACAACCTAAATACTATCGTACCATGGGTGTCGACAAGGAGGAAAGAGGCAACTTGTTAATTCTGGACTTGAAGGTTCGGAGAAGAAGGAAAAACAAGTGCCGGCAAAGAATTCCACAACTTGGAAGTCCTCGGGACAAAAGAGCGGGCATAACAAGATGTTCTATGTCTGGTGACCTGGACAGTAAAAGGGTGCATTCGCTCTGTTCCCCTGGTAGATCTGTTGTGGGCAGCAGGTGGAGGAACTATGGAAGAAAGCTCCTCTGAACAGTGCCCGTGCAGATATCTATAAAAGAGAGAGAGGTCACCAACGGCACGTCGGTGGGCAAGGGATGGCAGCCTTTGGGTGATGGTAGGGTCACCGATAGCTCTCTTTTGAATGGAGTGCAGGATAGCGAGTGTAGAAGCGGCAGCTGCACCCCAG
Organism: Tillus elongatus; assembly: GCA_964006375.1. Classification (NCBI taxonomy): domain Eukaryota; kingdom Metazoa; phylum Arthropoda; class Insecta; order Coleoptera; family Cleridae; genus Tillus; species Tillus elongatus. The sequence goes on along the minus strand of OZ023262.1, from coordinate 109,363,929 downwards.
ATGTGGGAGCAGTATTCGAGGTTTGGCCTTATTTGTGAAGTATATAACACATAGAGATTAGCTGGTGAAAAGTATTTGCGAGCCCGGAAGAGGAAACCTAATTTCTTAGTAGCCGCTTCTGTATATGATGTGACATGTTGGTGCCAATTGAAATTTCGATACACAGAAATGCCAACAAGTGAAAAAGACTCATTACTTTGAATAACTTGGTTGTTCATTGTGATGTGTATAGGTATAATTGGATACAGTTTAGAGGAAGGGCCATCAACGACAACAGAAATACTCCTGTTGGAGAGGAAATTTGCTGTCCAGGTACAGAGTTTTGGTGGTAGGCCATAGGCCGGAAGTTTATTAAGCAGCGCTGCGTGCCAGACCTGGTCGAATGCTTTGGATATGTCAAGAGCGACAATCTGGGATTCACCGTGAAGTTCCATAGACTTGTTCCAAGAATGGGTGACAAAGGAAAGGAGGTCGGCAGTCGATCTGCGCTGACGGAATCCATACTGCCTGTCGTGGATTAGACTGTTTTTCAAAAAGATGTTAGTAATTCGGTGTTTATATACTTTTCCATCACTTTAGAGATGACTGAAAGGAGAGAAATAGGCCTGTAGCGCTTTGGATCCTTTCTTGGGGATGGGTTGTATTCGAGCAGTTTTCCAGTTACTAGGGAATATGCCTTTATTATAAGATAACTGAAACAGACGAGTGAGAACAGGAGCAAGTTCTGGTGCGCATTTATTTTTTTAGAACAATTGCTGGGATCTCGTCAAGGCCAGAGGCTTTCCTGGTATTAAGAGAAGAGAGCATTTTTCGTACCTTTTAGTGAATTTTCTTAAAAAAAATTCACTAATGAGGATATATATATATATATATATATATATATATATATATATATATATATATATATATATATATATATATATATATATATATATATATATATATATATGTATCACACCGATAACTCAAAAAATAATGGGCCGATTTTGACAAAATTTGGTGAATACCTTCCTTTTGTAAGTAGCTTGGATAAGTTCGTTATCCAGGAAAATCGGCCGAGGTTTTCCCGGAAAATTTTGTGTTTTCTTTAGAAAAAAATTAATATCTTCGGAAATAACAAAGTAAGGGCAACCAAGTTTGGTACGTCGTTTTATATCACTATAGGTAAACTACCTACCAAAATTTAGCGCTATAGGTCAAAAGACAAAAAAGTTGTGGGCATTTAAAGAAAAATAAATTGGGGTTTTCCTCAAAACGTCAAAGTGACAATTTTAAACGTCAAAAGTCGCACTATTTAGCCAAAGAACTTGAATCTAATACGAGCTATGGAAAGAAAATGTCTCAAGAAGAATGTTTTACAAACCCTGAAGTCTTACTTTCAACCGTCATTTCCTTCATTTTACTAAAATGTTTCCAGAAAATTCATTTCAAATATACCCTTTCCTTGATGCTTGGCAGTAGCCTTAGCTATAGAGTTAATCGTTTAATGGTATACAACTTTTGTCGCATTTTCGTAAAAAATTCAATGAAGCTCAATATATCCGTTATTTTACAAGATATGAAAAAAAAAATTATACATTAATTATAGGGTGTCTTGAGCTACATCTTAAAAAAATATTTCTACAATCACAGGATGGCCCATAAGTTGGTGATACAAATTATATTTTTTTTAGTCGAAAACGCCTTACGTTTTTGCATTTTCCATGGAAATATAATGCATTTTCGTAAGTAAAGAAATTCTGGACGCATCAAGTGCGTTATGGTAGCGAATTTTGATTAAATGCTTCATATTTGAATTGAAAAGCCCAATTTGCTATTAACCTATAAGGTTGACCAAGAAACGGATTTTTTCGGTTACACTTTAAGTTTACTTTCGGAAATTTTTGTACGTTTTCAAACAATAAAGTTATTTTGATGAAACATTGCACATTGTTTTTACTATAATTGTTATACTATATATGTTATACTGGTAAACAAATTTGATGCCTGCTTTCTGAAAAAAAAACACATATTTGATATTAAAAATATTTTTATGAAAATTCACTACCATAACGCACTTGCTGCGTCCCGAACTTTTTTTGTTTTGAAAATGATATCCGTCAGTTTGTGCGCGACATTGGGGACTGTTGGTGGTTGAACATTTGGAGGTGGGTTGAGAGTAGAATTGCCGGCGAACAACGAAGCACAAAGTTCAGCCTTGCCCAGGGCAGTAGAAACAATTTCATCCCCTGAGACAAAATGTGGGAACGTGCTCTTGCAGAAATTATTCCCAATAGATTTAGCAAGAGTCCAGAAGGGTTTGCCGCCATTGGAGCATAAGAGGACTTTGTTTTTGATGTGGTTATTAAACGAGTTTTTTGCCTCAGAAAGAATGCGGACATAGAGGTTTCTTGCGTCGTTAAATGCTTGACGGTTTTCTTGACTGGGACTGTGTGGAAGCGTTTTGTGAGCTTTGACCTTTTCCAGTCTGGCCTTGTCACAGGATTTAGAGAACCATGGCTTTTGAGTGGCTGAAGAGGTTTTCTGTGTACGTGGAATAAATAATTCCATGCCAGCTTGGATAATTAGGGTGACGTTTTGTGAGATATCAGAGAGGCCAGGATGAGAGAAGTAGACAGGCGCCTATGGGAATGAGGAAAAGTAATCCCGCATTTCGTCCCAGTTTGCGGAGTTGTAGTGCCAAACGATACGTGGGTGTGGTGACTGTGTGACCCCAGGTTGCATTGCACAGGAAGCAGTGACCATGCCGTGGTCTGAGCGACCAAGGGGGGCGGTGACTGATATCTTATAGCATTCAGGTTTGGTAGTAAGAAGGAGATCCAAGGGATTTGAGCTGTGTGTTGGGTTGCGAGGAAAGTAAGTAGGTTGCTGAACCATATTGGCTAAAGAATTGCTGACTGCAAAGGCCTCCGCTGCTCTCCCTTGTGGATCGGTTTTTGAAGATCCTAGCCATTCCTTATTATGGACATTGAAGTCACCAAGAATAGTGACCTCGGAAGAAGAATATTCAGAAATCAGATGGTCGTTTTTTTCAGAAAGGTAGTCGAAGAGCTGGACAAAGTTATTGTCACAAGGTGACCGGTAAATGCAACAGATGAATTTAGTTACAGCGCTGAGAGAGTTTTATCCAAAGTATGTCTTTTCTTCCAGCTTCCAAGCTGGAGAGTCTGGTGCAGGGTAGATTGCTACGGACGTATGCGCACACGCCTCCATGCAATCTAAAGGAAGTAAGGAGCTCATACCCCGGGAAATTAAGGTGATTAGTGGCTGTTTTGGCAATGATTTGGGTGAGGAAGAGGAGTTGGGGCCTGTTAGCCTGGAGGAAATGGTGGACGGAGTTGAGGTTAGATTTTAGGCCACATATGTTCGAAAAGGATATGTTAAATCTTGATGTTGGCGCCCCCTGTACATCCCTCTCCCGGAGATCCGAATGGAGAGGTATTTTACCTCCGGAATATTTTGTACGAGGAGGAGCCATCATCATTTTTGCTTATAAGGGAAACCGACTCATACACCAGAACCGGAAACGTCCGTTGGGACTTCACCGGCCCCTTGATGTATGGGGTGGTACCTCCTCGGGCGTGAAAAAAATCCTTTACTACCACGTAAAGGAAAATTCCACTACCACCTGCTGAAGTTTAAAGATAAAAGAAATTATTTTAGATTCATTTTTATAGAGACTTGGCTTGATTTTGTGTACATTTCTAGTATATTATACGACAGCGTAATATATCTATGCTGCGCTAAAACTGTATTTGAGGCCGCTCATAAAGCTACAAATATAGTGTCTTTTAATAATTGCGGCCGAGATTTAACGATTGTTGGTTCGGGTAGCATGTATTATGCCTGGTATATATATTTAGTTTGGTTACCGTTGTTGTATGGTTTATACCTGTTGTATCAATTAATCTACGTGTGGCAGTTTACTCTGTCTGTTAGGCATTGGACTTTAACCACTAAGTCTTCTCAAAGCATGTCTTTGGGATTTTATTTTTAAATTAGAAAGAACTCTATATATTGTGTACGAAATTATTTAAAATTCACAACATAGGTTTATTTCCACTATTTCTAGTCACATGTAAAGTCTTATTCCAGTTACTCTCATACAAAAATATAGCGTTTCCAAAAAGTTTTCCCCGATTTTCCACCGCAAAAACTCGAGCATAAAAGCTGATTAACGAACTCGACCTCGGTTTTTGCCCAAACAAGATTTTTGCCAAGTTCGATTGAAATCAGTTTAGTATTTTTAGATTTATCGCTCTGATACATATACATATATATATATATATATATATATATATATATATATATATATATATATATATATATATATATATATATATATAAATTTTAACAGACCTTTGTTTTGAGTTTTAGGGACCCAAATTCGCGCTCATCTGAAGACATTTTACCAGAAGTTTTTCATAGCAACCTCTCTATTAGCGAATTTTTCTTAATGAAAATTGGCTAAAAACAAATTCGGGACGCAGCAAGTGCGTTATGGTAGCAAATTTTTATTATATTTCAAATTTGAATAACTCAATTTGCTATAAACTTAAAAAATGTAGTTTTGGTATATAGTAAGGCCTTTACTCGTTCGCGGTCTTAACAAAATGAAGATATGTGGCCAAGGACCTAGGTTTCGGGTTCGAATTTGCGCTTATTTGAAAAAAAAATTGCAAAATCTCACCATCGATATCGCTCTTATAGGGAATTAAAAAAAAACATTCCCTAATAGTCATTGAGTAATTAAGACCCTGGAAAACAATTAAGCAGTGGTATCTGATGGCATACCACTTAACCACATTGCTTTACTTTTAAAATTTTGTTTAGTTATTTCGTCATTCAAGTGTTATTTAATTCTCAGTCGCTCGTTTATACTTCGATACAGCTTATACAAATCTTATAGTAATTTTATTAGTAACATCCACAGCTTTAAATCGACAGTCAAAGGGTTTCAAGCTTCAACTTTTGATCTCAAAATGCAATAGTCAATGCCGAACGTGGGAACTGTATTGTCATAATATAAAGAGAGCACTAAGAAAAGCATTGTCTAAATACTAACATCTACAGAGGGCTGCATCAATGAATCAAAAGTTCTCCTTTTATTTACAAGGTGGCGCATAACTTCTGGAAATCGATATTCACAACTCTACAGCTGTCTTAAATGAATTTATTCAATTTTATAACCACAGCCTCTGCAACAACATAGTCAATGCAGAACACGGAGAAGCCAATGCTATAGGTTATAGGGATAATAACGCGACCGACGAGCCTTTTTGTAGGGCGCGCGATAATGCGATAATTATATGAAAAGCATGGACTATGCTTCTACAAAAGGTTGCATCAATGAATATAAAATTAATCAGTTACTCACAAGGTGGCGCGCAATGTCTGAATTTTACTTTGATAACTAAGTGACGATGAGCACTGATAAGTACACTTAGAGATCCCAAATCACCACAACGCTCTTTTAATCACCCAACGATCGTTTCGCTAACAAAATTAGCGTCATCAGATGATGAAAAAGTCGAAACTACTTAACTACTACATATTATCTAACACATCGTTTTAACACCTAAATCACACAAAATATACGTCCACTTTAAGCAGATTTTTTTAATAATGAGACATATTATAATATCTACTAAGTATATGTTTGTATTCAGAAATGGAAGGGCTTTTAAATCATGGAAAAACCAAATGTTTCGTCCATAAGAAAAAATAAAACATATTCTGACTATCGCTCAGTAGTATTTTGTTGTGATATTGCAGAATTGACTGGGGTAGTAATCCTTTACATTGCTTTTGTTTTATCTAAAATGTCCAAAAATTATATAATAGAAGGAAAATGAAACTTTAAAAAAATTCAGTTCTTTTCGAATAACTTTCTAATTATTCGTAATAAATTAAATCGTAAAACACATTTCTAATCAGCTTAAAGGTAATACTGCATATTAGGGGCCAACCGGATTTTCGATTTTTTTTACAGAAACATGCTTAAAAGCACTCCAGTATGCATAAGCAAGAAAAAAATGTTGCGGAACACCTCTGGCCCCCTCATAAAGTTGCGTGATCAGGAGTGAAAATGAGTGCTGGGTGGATAAAGAAGGAACATCGACAAAACAGCTTAGTTGAATTTCCATAAGCAGCCTTTTTTACATGTTGTGGTAACATTTTCTATTAATAATTTTATTTCCTCTCCAGCACGCCTATTTGCTTCAGATTCGCTAGCTTGTTTCAGGGTTGAGGGGACAACTTTTTTTGTCGTTTATGCACAAAGCACTCTACCAAACAGGCCTGAACGACTTGACCTGACCTGACCTGACCAAAACAAGTTGACAAGAAAGCAAAAAAAAACATGTATTTATCAACAACAAAATAAAATAAAATTTTAGTTTAAACTTACCGTATATGACCAGCGACAAACTAATAATGTCAATAATTCGGCAACAACAGATTCTCACCATGTAAAACGAATTTCCACAACATAGAAATAATATCAGAGTGCATATAAGCGTAGTAAACTTGATCTATCAGCAGTCGATTTATTTAAAAATAGTGAGACGCTAAGTTATCACCAAAATACCTATAACACGTGTATATAAACATATAAACATTTTAACTGGCCCCAAATATGGCATCTGGAGACTCTAATTCCCGGTCATATGAAGAAATTGTTTGAAAGTTCGAAAGTCGCGACCTTTCTTATTAACGTACTTTTTAAAGAACATTCTCTTAAAGTTGATCCTAAAAAATGTAATTATGGACTAGTGTGTCCGTCCTTTAAAAGTACCAAGTAAGCATTGTTCAAGTAAAATTGCCCGGGTCACTTGTACTTCGCACAGATACTCAAGTTTTTATGAAGACATGATAGTTTGTCTATCGAAAATAATATACATAGAATATGTATCACACAATCTCGACATTTTAGCGATGCTCTTTTCTTAATTGCTTTTTACTACTTAACAATGCACACAACATTACATTAGTTTCTTGAATTATATTTAAATTTTTATATTCACATTTATACCAGTTTAAATAATAGATATAATGTTAGTTTCTTCGTGTTGCTTGTGAAGAATCCAAACTTAAGCTTAAGATTTTAATCCCTTTTCCCAAAGAATAACCAAAAATGTATGGTGCTGTTTGGTCAGTTAATATAAATAGAGGGAATTCGAATATAATTCATCCAGTTTGTACATACATATTATAATAATGTATGTTTGTTGGTTAAAGTTTTTATTAACGTTTATAAGTGTGTTTATGTGCTATATAAAAATGGTGTTATAGAGAATGATATAATTGATGTACAAAATTCCTAGATAAACGTTTAACAGTAAAATTAAAGTTGTGTTTCATTAATATTATTTTAGGTAATTTTGTTTAAAAATCTAATAAAAAGCAACAGCTTCGTAATTGGTAAGAGGAAGACGAAACGTCAATCCAACTTAAACTCTCCACATGACGTCATGTAGGTAGCTGTGCAAAAATAGGTAGCGAGAGTATTATATCTTGTCAATTACTAGTGTCTCACCGCAGTAAGTTCTGTTTCGTGCCGTTTTATTATATAGTTATAAAAATACCTTATTTGACCTGACCTAACCTCAACCGACTTGACAAGCTGACATCTAATTCTCCTACTTCTAATTCTCGACTATGAGGGTGAGCTGTGGTCAAGTAAGGTATCACGTCATGAGTCGCCATCGTGTAAAACTTGTCCAGATTCGACAAATTTTACATCACTTCCTGGTTAAGTAATGTTTTTAGGCCTTGGTTAGGCAATATTCCTAATAACTCAACCATTTAAAAGTAGTCCACGAAATCCCAAAATTGGTACTATTTCATAAAATATCCACTCGGATACTGAAATTTCCCAGAGTGAAAATTTTCTGCAGTTGGCAACACCAGTCACAACATAATAAACATGCTGTGCTAAGGTAGCTAACCTCTGAGAGGACCGTGAGCTGTATTAGAGCGAAGACATCTATGGGCGCAGATAGCAACTTTGCAGTCTGACGGCTCTAGTACCAGTTTTCATACTTAGATGCCCCCCTACAACCAACTTACCACTTTCCCAAACAAATCTTATAACAAATATATTGTAAAGCAGAGGAGAGACAGCAGAACACTGCGGGAGGCCAGCCGTGGCTGAGTAGATTCTAGACCTGGCTCCCAGGTGTCTAACCTGGAACTTCCTCTGTTTCAGGTACGACCTGATAAGGAGTATCAGAGGGAAAATTAAAATATATCCGACTAAATGACACTAAGGTGTCCAACCTCTGAGAGGACCGTGAGCTGTATTACAACGAAGACATCCATGGGCGCAACTAGGAACTTTGCTATCTGACGGCTCTAGTAGAAGTTATCATACTTAGATGTCGCCCTACAATCAACTTACGACGTTCATTAAAAAATCGTCAGCTCTGCTACTACATTCAAATGAGGAGATGATACAAATAATGTAGAATTGTATTTATTCAGACTATTGTTGGAGACACGTATCTGCAGTATTGTGCAAATTAATGGGAACACAGGCAAATTTACGCTAAATATCGTTTATTGAAAGAAACAAAAATACAAACAGTACTAGTTTACACATTTTTTAGTATTATTCAATAGGGTATATGTTCCATTTAGGCCATTATTACAACTTCAGCTCGTTTTGGTATAGAATCAATTAATTTTTTGCAATTCTTATTGATTTTGTGATCTCGAAATCACACCGGAATGACAGCCTCAATCATTTTCCTTTTTGTTGTATAATTCATTTTTAGCAATCTGGCCTTGCATATAAACCACAGGTTCTCAATAGAAGAAATGACCGCTGAGTTTTCAGGCCAGTCTAGAAGGGTAATCTTTTTGTCTCACCATCTTCTTGGAAACATGACAGGGCGCTGAATCCTGCTGGAAGATTGGTTCGCCAACTGCTTGAACTTTATCGAGCTCTCTGGACAAATACGTTTCTACCACATCTTTCTCACAGCTTTTCTTTCTCCCTCCAAAAAGCGTCTGCAAATTGTAGTTGTCAATTTTCACTCCATCTTTTTCTATCTTGCCGAAGGTAATAGCTTGTCTTTCTGTGGTTCAACTTGCTATTTCTGAGAATAAACGATTTATCTCGGAAACTTGACATCCCTTTTCCTCTTCCGCTAAACCGCAATTGATCCAGTCTCCCTTTTTGTTTAATTATCTTATTTACAGCTCCCAAACTCACAGAACACTAACTAGCAATGTCTATTTGCGCCATGGATGTGTGATCACTATGTGTAATTATCCCTTATCTTTTCCTTGGCGTAATGTTCATGACGCCATAACCAGGAAAAACTTACTAAAACGTGCTATTTCTCCCAAAACCACAAAAATACGTGTAACTTAGTCACAATAACCGGCAAAACGACTGACAGACAATAACTTAATGCAGAATGACATGTTTTGAGATATGCCGAGAAATATCTGTCATAATTGTCACAACAGTGCTGCCATGTTGAAATAATACCTAAATTCCCAATGTTCACATTCATTCCCTATAGTGTACTTGTTTCGAGCTTTTTCAAGCTCATTAGTGTGTCATACCTATAAAAATAACTTTTTTTTTCTGGAATCAGGAGTGGAGAATGCGTTATGCACAACTTATTCACACACCGTAGTGGATAGTGTAGGATATCGAGGTAGTGTGGCACTTCTACCAACAAAACTCCACTCCCTGGAGTACCGGACCTTGGTCCATACCTCCGTTGGAATGATTTCACACATGACGTTGGGGTTTGAATGTTTCCATTCGGTTTGCCGCGGGGGCGTTATCGAGTCATGATAAGCTTTGGACGCTTATGCCTTAGTGGAAGTCGGTGGCACTACGGAGAAGAGCATTTGAGTGAGAAGCGGCTTTTACAAACTGAGTGGTGAATAGTTGAGTTATAAACTCAAGTATTGAGGGCATTCTCAGATCAGAGTAAATCTGACTATTTCTGACAAACCATGGCGCTCCGGTAGCCATTCACAGAATTTTTTCTGGATGACTTGAAGGATCTTGATGTGTGTGTGTGTGTGTGTGTGTGTGTGTGTGTGTGTGTGTGTGTGTTGCCCAGTTGCCCATGCGAGGGATGCATAGGTGCTGGGCAGATTATGACTTTATACATGAGCAGTTTATTGTACACGGAGAATTTGGAATTTCTGTTAAGAAGTGGAAAGAACATCGAAGCTTTTCGTCGAGCATGTTGGATTGGGAGCGCCATGTTAAGCGTTTGTCGGAGAAATCTCCGAGATATTTGGTAGTCTTGCCAGAAAATTAGGCTGTTGTCTAACGAAACGCGATCGTGAGGTGTGTGTCTTCCCTTGGACTGCTAAGCATTTGTCGAGGTTTATGGCTAGGCAGTTTGTAGACGTTGGGTTAAGTACAATTTGAAGAATCCAATTCATCACAATACAATTTTTAGACCCGATGATCGTTTTGCTAACAAAGTTAGGGATGAATAAACTGAGTTTATAGCAGAACCCTGCGGGAGGCCAGCCGTGGCTGAGTAGATTCTAGATTCTAACTCTGGCTCCCAGGTCTTTACCCTAGAGCTTCCTCTGTTTCAGGGACGACCTGGTAACGAGTATCAGAGGGAAAATTAAAATATATCCGACTAAATTCGTAATGACTCAACCATATAAAAGTAGTCCACGAAATTCCCAAAATTTGTATTGTACCATAAAAATTCCCGTCTCCCTTTCGGGTACTGAAATTTCCTGCAGTTGGCAACACCGGTCACAGCATAATAAACATGCTGTGCTAAGGTAGCCAACCTCTGAGAGGACCGTGAGCTGTATTACAACGAAGACATCTATGGATGGCGCTAGTAGAAAATTTCATATTTAGATGTCACCCAACAATCAACTTATTACGACTTTCATTAAAAAATCCTCAGCCCTGCTACTACATTCCTCTGATGAGATGATACAAATAATTTAAAAGTTCGGGACGCAGCAAATGCGTTATGGTAGCGAATGACCTTAAAAATGTTTTTAATGGAAAATATGTCTTGTTTTTACAAGGACATTTAATTGAGAGTATAACCTATATAGCACTAACAATGTACCATATTTCATTAAAATATCTTTGTTGTTTAAAAAAGTACAAACATTTTCCGAAAATAAACTTTAAAAGTTCTAGAAAAACTGGTCTGATTTTCCTGGAAAACGAACCTCTTCAAGCTATTTACACACCTGACAAGATATAATTATTCACAAACAGCTTTAGGACCAAAAATTAAAAAAAAAAATATGATAATTTCTTTTATATAAATTGCCTTCAGTAATGTTACACTAAATTATATTTTTCACAAAAATTCCACATTTTTTTTACAATAACCTACTAAACAGTTATTATTCATTACCAACATATCACAAAAATCTTACAAAAAATGATTTCTATGGAAACACTAAAAACATTTCAGCGAAAACTTTTCAAATTCAGCTACCATTTGAGAGTACCTGTATACGGCAGCTCGATTTTTTCGAAGAGTAATACAAAGAAAAATCTCTCTGAATGCTTCATTTCTATGGGGCTCCGCTATCTATTGATTGAAACGCCATATCACAATTTGTGATATGCATTTGAAATATGTGCTAAAAACGTGAAAAGTTGCAAAACAATTGAAATAACTCAGAAACTATGAACGATATCATTTTTTTCCTTACAAACATGCATTATAACTTGATGGAAAATACAAAAATTCAACAACATAAGGGGTGTTCTATTAAAAAACTAAAGCGTGTATCACCAACGACTTATGGGCCAGCCTGTAATTGTCAAAATAGGTTAATAAGATACAGCTCGAGACACCCTGTAATTAACGTATATACTTGCGTCACCCTGTATATGTGTAAACAGGCAAAAAGTGAAACTGACCCCATATGTGGGTTTTAGGGGTTCTAGTTCGCGCTCATTTTAAAAATTCATCAGTTGCGGTCTTTTAATAATGATTTTTTCTACGAAAATTTGCTAAAATACAGAAAGAGGGTCAATTGAAATGGATTTTCCGAAAACATTTTAGTAAAATGAAGGACAGTGATGATTAAAGCTGAAACTTAGGGCTTTGTGAAACACACTTATTAAGATATTTTTTCGACATAAACCGTATTTGCTTCAAATTCGTTGTCTGAAAATTGCAAACTTTGATGTTTCAAATCCGGACCTTGACGTTTCAAGAAAAAAAATTATAAGATTTTAAAAATATTTTTTCTGCTATTTCTTGACACTTTTGCACCAAGAGAACTTAACCGTTGTATGTAATATTCAATTGGTTTTGTTAATCACCCAAAATAGTTTGTTCTTGTGCTTTCCTCTGATCACCAGTGGCACCCATTTTTTTCTTTAAATGCCTATAACTTTTTTTGTTTCAACTTAGAGATCCGAATTTTGGTGTAGGGTAAGTTTGATAGTATAAACGTATATGTCAAATTTGGTTGTCATAGGTCTGTTACTTTCGGAGATAAAATTTTTTTCCGACAGAAAACCCAAAATTTTCCCGAAAAAATTGGTCCGATTTTCCTGGCTAAAACTTATACAAGCCACTTGCAAAAGGAAACTACGTACCAAATTTCATCAAAATCGGTCCATTATTTTTTGAGTTATTGGTATGATACATACATACATATACATACATACATATATATATATATATATATATATATATATATATATATATATATATATATATCTATATATATATATATATATATATATATATATATATACATATATATATATATATATATATATATATATATATATATATATATATATATATATATATATATATATATATATATATATATATATATATATATATATATATATATATATATATATATATATATACATATATATACATATATATATATATATATATATATATATATATATATATATATATATATATATATATATATATATATATATATATATATATATATATATATATATATATATATAAACACAGATCCCCTCCTTAGTGAATTTTTAGTTTTACGATAAATTCGCTAAAATGGATTTTCTCACATGATTATTGGAGACACATATTTGTTTCGCTCTTATTAGAGCTTATTAGAGGCCAAACCAATAAAAACCTAAATATGTCCGACTAACTGGCGTCAAGGTAGCGAACCTCTGAGAGGACCGTGAGATGTATTACAGCGAAGACATCTTAAGCTGACTCTGTATATGCTTCCAGTTCCGCTCACTAGCCGAGATTTTTTGGATATTCAGAAGTCGCCATTTTCTCAAGATCTTTTTTTTAAACGAAAATTCGCTGAAAATGTGCTTGATTAGTATCTCAAAAAACGTGGTGCTTAATTGCTTTTCAGAAATGCGAATCAAATTAAAAAAGAAATTCCTTTACAATTTTCTATTCATAATAATTTTTTAAAACTTAAAATAAAAAAGTTAAAGTCTGTAAAATGTTATCTGAATCATCCTGTACTTCTTCTGTTGCAGTTTTTTTTACATTTTGAAATAATAGAAATCACACATCCCACTACTTAGCTACGTTTTACTTTTGCTTGGTTGGACTTTTTTTGTAAAATCTTTTAAGCCGTTGAAGGCTCTCTATATCGGTAGCATCTAAATTCTTTCATAAGCTTTAACACTTTGAAAAGGGGATATAAAGAGACGTGGATACACACAATTCCGAACCCTTTCAAGAAGTGTTCCTACCTATTCGTGTGCAATCGCGCGGCCTCTGCTTTGTCAAACACACCTACCTTAAATGTTTTCTAAATTATCCTTTACTCCGACTGATACCTTTTATAGTCACATAATAGAAATATATATCTTATAGGAAACATGAGCAAGCCCTTATACATTTTTATACGTTTGCTGATCTGCTTGCTTTGTACATATTTACAGGCTATATGTTGCGGCATTTACTCCTAAGAGAGAGCGGAGAGGGACTGGACCATTTTCAGAAATATATATTTTTTATTACAGTGTAAGGGTGCTATTACTACTACTACTACTACTACTACTTTTTTTTCATGATACTCGATATAGATGAGACAGTCGAGGAAAATGAACTCCAAGAGGTGCTAAAAAGGCCGTGAAGCAAGGTCAGGAAGAAAACCTAGAGATTAAATTATCAGATAAGGTAAACAAAAGTGGTTATAAATACGCGTCTGTTACCTTGCAAAAGGATGCAGCCAGACAGTTGCTGGAGAATAAAAAAGTGGGCGAAGGATGGCATAGATGGCGTATAAGGGAAATTAATATAGTTCCTAAGTGACATAGATGCTATAGAATAGGACATATTGCAAAGGAATGCACAACAAAAGACGCAGAGGAATTATGCCACAAATGTGGTGGGAAAGGCCATAAAAGAAGGGAATGCGAAAATGTGCAGCGATGCTATTTATGCGATGCTGAGGGGCACAGAGCAGAGTCTATGAACGGTCCTAAGTACAGAGAACATGTACGGGCGCTACAGAAGGAGAAGACGGAAAGATTAAAAAAACTAAAATGAAGGTACTCCAAGTACATGTAGATAGGAGCAAAAGGGCGATGGATTTATTAATAAGCAAATGTAATAGGGAAGACATAATGTTAGCAATAACAGCTGAACCCAACAAACACATGGCGGGGGCAAACGCCAAATGGGTAACAGACGAAAATGTAGATGCAGCGATACACGTTACAAATAGCAAAAGGGAATGGGAAGGGGTAAAGGCTATGTATGGATTGAAATGATTGACATAGTTCTGTACTCCTGCTTTGTATCACCTGCAATTGGAGAAGATTTCCAGAAATTTCTAACCTTCTTAAACAGAGACATTAGGCAACATAAGAAGAAGATATTAATTGGAGGAGACTTTAATGCGTAAGCCTATAGCTGGGGCTCGGCAAGAGAAGACAAAAAGGGAAAAGCGTTGACAGAATGGATGTGCCAGGCGGACTATATTATATTGAATGATGGTAGACTTCCAACATTCGAAAGGAATGGATGATCGTCATATATCGATGTAACCCATTTGCTCATCAAGTCTACAAATATACGTGAGAGGCTGGCATGTAGAAAGCGAGGAGAACCTGAGCTACCACAAAAATATCCTTTTTGAGATATCAGAGTCGATAAGTAGTGCCTAGCAAACCGGAACAATCAAAGGGTGGACGTATAAGGCTGAATATAAAGGGAAACTACTAGAAGAAATAGAGAGACAAACAAAGCAGAAAAGCTATGAAGGCAGTGTCAAAGACCTAAATAGAGCACTAGAAAGAGCGTGTGAGGTGTGCTTGAAGAGGAAACATCAATACGGCAGACGAAAAGGTGCATATTGGTGGAATGAAGAGATCGCCAAAGTCAGAATCGAATCTACAAAGGCGCGAAGGAAGGTCACTAGAATCAATAGGAAAAAAAAACATCACAAGTAGTAACAGAGAGGAGGCACAGAATCAATACAGGGAAAGCAGGAAGAAATTAAAGACAGCAATAACAAAGACAAAGAATCAGGCATGCGACTCTCTTTGTAAAGAAATAGATGATAATATTTGGGGACTAGGGTACAAAATTGTCACAGGTAAAATTGGTACAAGAACACCAATGACAATAAGTGATGAGGAACAAAATAAAATAGCGCAGGAATTGTTTCCTAAACACGAAGTCAAAGAATGGCCGAGAGTGGAGGTGAAGTCGGAGGATATTCCACCTTGTACAGAGGAAGAAATAAGGAGAGCAGTCCGAAGGATGAAAGCTGGTAAATCTGCAGGCCCGGATGGTATACCGATCGAGGTAGTTAAGACAGTAGCAAAACAGAAACCGGATATTACGTTAAATAAACTAATCAGTGATGGAAGTTTTCCGTCAGAATGGAAGACTGCTCGATTGGTGTTATTAGAGAAGCCACAGAAAATGGGAGGAAGGAAGTCATATAGACCTATATGCCTGGAATATGGAATAGCAAAATTATATGAACATGGTAACATTGGACGTAAAAAACGCGTTCAATACAGCACCGTGGAGAGGCATATACGAAGTGTTAAGAAAGAGGCATGTTGAACCATATATGCTGAAAATAGTATGTAGTTACCTGGAAAACAGACAGCTACTGATTGGACAGAAATATCGGATGCAGGTTACATGTCGCGTGCCTCAGGGGTCGGTCCTGGGACCAACACTGTGGAATTTGTATAACGATAAGGCCTTTAGTCTGGAATCCGTAAACAACATGGCTATTATAGGGTATGCAGATGATTTGGCGCTAGTTGTAAGCGGAGGAAATAAGGCTGACAGAGAAGAAAATATCAACTGGTCAGTGGAAAGGGTGGAAAACTGGATGGCATAAAGTGGTCTACAACTCGCGCACCACAAAACTGAACGTATAGTGCTAGTGGGTCGAAGAACACTGAGAACAGTAACCGTCAGGGTGGGGAATGCAGAAATTCAGGCGCAGACAAGCTTGAACTACCTCGGTATACAAATAGGACATAACATGAACATGGGGGTGCACATAGAAAGAGTAGTGGCAAAAGCAGACATGATGGTTGCAAAGCTAGGGCGTCTGATGCCAAATATCGGTGGACCAAAACCAGGGAGGAGGAGAGTGCTGAGTAGTGTGGTAAACTCAGTCATACTGTACGGTGCACCAGCATGGAAGGCCGTGCTGTCAAAGACAAAGTATAGAAAAAAGATTGAGGGGGCACAGAGGAAGGTAGCCATCAGAATAGCAAGCGCATATAGAACAGTGGCAACGAAAGCAATACAGGTGATTGCGGGAACAATCCCTATACACTTATTGGCAAGAGAGGTAACTTACGAAAGGCACGAAAATAGAAGAGAAGAAAAAAAAGAAGGCAAGAACCGAAACAATGCTGGAGTGGTAGCGACAATGGGAAGAGGAAATGTCAACATCCCAGTGGACTAAAAGGCATATCCCACACATACAGACATGGATATCGAGACAGCATGGGGAGGTGGGTTACTATTTTACCCAATTTCTGTCAGGTCATGGGCGTTTCAGGTCTTACCTGAGTAAAATGAAAATAGTCGACAAGGAGGACTGTACGTATTGTGGGGATAGAGATACGCATAGGTGGGGCAAGTACCGATCCCTGTGGTACGCCACAAGTTATTTTCATGCACAAATTATTGCTCCCAATCAGAACTGTCCGATCTTCTAGGTAGTTGCACATCAATTGAACTAAATATGGGGCCACTTCTCTTCTCTGTAGTTCTGTGATGATCCGGTCCATTTTTTTTCTCTCCCTCAGGGCTCGTCCGCGGCTTTGCCGCCCCGATAGCACTGCAACCTTTGGCTTATTGTCCCATGGTACTGTATTAAAGGAGTTTTGAACATCCAGCGTCACCATTACTACGTACTTATTTGGGTTAGGTTTCGCTTCATCCACAATCTTATTTACTACTTGTATCGCGTCCATGGTGCAGCGCTCTTTTCTAAAGCCACATTGTCTGTCTGACAGCTTATATTTCAATTCAATTTCTTCGTGAGTCTCTTGTTTATTATTTGCTCGAGCAGCTTTGCTGACGCGTCTAGTAGGGGCAATGGTCTATATGATTTCTTGCCAGGTTTCTCTATAAGAACCAGCCCATGCCTGTCTTCCATAAAGGGGTAGGCACACCACAAAGCTTATGCTATTTATTAACAATGTTTCTCCATGCACTTCTGTCCCGACAAGCTATTTTCGCTTCTTCTACATTCATACAACTCCGCACTATCTTATTATGTAAACTTCTGACCTCTTTTTAGTGAATTTTCGTAGAAAAAATTCACTAATGGGGAGATCCCGACTTTTGAATTTTGAAAAAAATTTTGCAAATGAGCGTGAACTAGGACCCATAGAACCCATATCCGGGGTCAGTTTCAATTTTTATATGTTTATATATATATATATATATATATATATATATATATATATATATATATATATATATATATATATATATATATATATATATATATATATATATATCACACCGATAACTCAAGAAATAATGGGCCGATTTTGATAAAATTTGGCATATACCTTTCTTTTATAAATGGCTTGGATAAGTTCGTTAGTCAGGAAAATCGCACGAGGTTTTCCGGGAAAATTTTCAGATATCATTCGAAAAAAATTCTTATCTCAATAAATAATGGGCCGATAAAATTTGGCGTGTACCTTCCTTTTGTAAATGGCTTTGACAAGTTTGTTAGTCAGGAAAATCGGACGAGGTTTTCCGAGAAAATTTTGAGTTTTATTTCTAAAAAAAATTTTATCAGAGAATAGAAGGCCGATTTTGATAAAATTTGGCATGTATCTTCCTTTTGTAAATGGCTTTGATAAGTCCGTTAATCAAAAAAATCGGACGAGGTTTTCTGGAAAAAATGTTAGTTTTTATTTGAAAAAAATTTTTTTCTTAAAAAATAAAAAATTTATGATAACCAAATTTGGTAGGTAGGTTTACGATATAAAAAGTAAACTATACACCAAAATTTAGATTTCTATGTTACAAGGAAAAAAAGTTATAATAAAATATTTTGTGCCAGATCATTTCTATGAAAATTCACTACCATAACGCACTTGCTGCGTCCAGAGTTTTTTTAATATATCACCCATAACATTTGACCAAGCTTTCCTGAATATTTCACTGCCCCTCGCCCTTTACATACTCTCTATAACTTATTCTTGTCATTCTATCATTATCCATTCGTTCTATGTGTACAAACCATCTAAGGACGCTGCTCTCATACTTACTTTCAATGACCTTTTCTACATTACATTCACTAAGAACGCATTCATTTCTAACTCCGCATTTTCTTTATTTACCTTCACGGGTCTCAGGTAGTCCATCTCAACCGCATTAAATTTTTTACATTTTTTGCCTGATACACCCAACTTCGAGACCCATATAGAACAGTCGGTACCAGTACTCTGTTACATACAGCGACTTTGGTCTGTTTACTTATACATTCATGCCTAGCTAGAGTGGTCAAAGCTGCCAGTACCTTTCTTCCGTTGTTTGAAAACAGTCTTCCTAAATATTTAAATTCCTTTACTTTATCTATTAGATTACCAGTTATAAAGAGACTGCAATTACTGGTTCCAACCTCTTTATCAAACATCATAACTTTAGTCTTCTCTGCGGTCACACGTGTATTGTTTTAATTTGTTACTGTCATCAGTATCTCTAATACCCGCTGCATTTCTCCTTCAGATTCACTAAGTAGTGCTGTACTATCGGATTAAAGTAACACTTTTACCTCAGAAGCATTCATTTTTATGCCTTCTGTCTCGAGCAAACTTCTCCTATACATTTGTCCATGAATATGTTGAATAACCATGGAGGCATCACACATCTTTGTTTGACACCCTGTTCAATTCTAAAATAGCCATCGAGCACTCCATTATCCATTCAAAAAATAATCGACTGTTTCTTAGTAACATAATGGTGTGGAGATTGGTCAAAACGTAAACGCTTTGTTAGAGGAGTTCAGTAAATAGTGTCGGGAAACCACCTAATTATAAATCCCGAAAAAACATATTATATAGAGTTTCAGAGCTACCAGCGTCAACCTCTTGGAATTCAGTTTAGTGGTATTTCGACTTCTTGCTCTACGGAAGTAAGGTTTTTGGGGTTTATGCTAGACAAACACTTATCCTGGAAGCAACAGGTCGACTCTGTTTGTAATAGGTTGAAACGTGACTTCTTTACGTTGTATCGTTTAAAATATTCTATTGGCGTTAAATCGTATACTATTCGGAAATTTATCCGTTTCCTTCTTAAAATATAGTTGTGTGTGGACAGTCAGTGGATATAAGTAGGCTTTTTTTTGTTGCAGAAACGAATTATACGGCTGATTTTCAACCTTAACAACCTCGAGCCTTGTAGAGAGCTGTTCAGGGACAAGCGAGTAATGGGAGATAGAATACGCTAATCTTGTACTGTAATGTTATATTTGCACATATTTTGTTTGTCTTTTTTGTCATGTCTTTCTATTATTGTATATGGTTTGTGTTGCATATTATTGTTTTTTTGTTTTACCTCTCTATTAGTGAATTTTCTTAATGAAAATTCACTAATCGAGAGGTATAGATGGTGAGACTTTTTGGAAAATGTCTTCAAATGAGCGCGAATTAGGGCCCCTAGAACCCAAATCCAAGGTCAGTTAAAAAGTTTATATACATATATATATATATATATATATATATATATATATATATATATATATATATATATATATATATATATATATATATATATATATATATATATGTATCCAACCGATAAATTATAAAAATCGAAACCAATTTTCGCAATTCCCTTCATTTTGTTAATATATTTTGTTAATAAAAAAATGTTTGAAAACGCAATATCTTTTAAATTACTAGAAATATTAAACTAAAACTTGACAAGCACGTACATATTCCACAAGTGGTCCTACCTGCCAAATTTAAACTCAAGTGGTTCAGTAGATCTTGAGTTATAACTAAATAAAAAATCAATAATCTACTATATGACCTGAAATTGCCTCTAAATGGATGCCTACAATGTTAGACAAGGTCAGACAGATAAATCAGGATTCCGCTGCCATTGCAAACAAAATCTCCAGATTAAGTTTTCAACGGACCGGCTACGAAAATATGCCACAATAAACAATTCGCGGGGTTGTCATTTACGACAACTCTCATCTAAATCTGTAGATATCAGAAAAATGTTAATAAATAGAAATTTTAATGAAAGTGATTCAATTTGTTTAAAAGCAATCTAGAACTACGTTTTATTATGTTATATTTATATTATACACATAAATATTAAGCTTCCTACTTTCACGGTATTTATAAGCCATCTCCATCTCTCTAGTTTAATTTGACAACACCACTATTTGTCATCTGTTAGGTGACAGGAGTCATGAGAGAAACGTGTACGTTCTGCGCATAACCTCGAATTCGACTCCGCCAATCCCTTAGAATCCCATAATATAAAACAACTAGCTATATCCAAAGGTTAATAGAAATAGTAGGTAAGTAATAACCCAACTTCTAATTTCAACATAACTTTAACAAATGCCTTCGGGCATCGACTGTGACTGTAGTAGATTATGATTCTAACATCCAATCAAACAAATAAGAAAGTGGTTGTGTACATCAGATTCAGGTTCTTAATAAATGCATGTAGGTACTGAAACAAAATTATTTCGGGAAGAAATATACCTACCTCAAACTAATATAAGTATAATACCTAGGGCACCTAGGTACTTATGGTTTCTTTACTCTTAGCTTTTACTCTTTATGGAACATTTGAAGTAAATGAAACTACATAATATCACAAAGCAGTTTAAATTACATATATAATCAGATGTACGGGGTAAATTATTAAAATTATAATTTCAAAATTTTGTACTGTTTATATTTATTTCATTTTCAAAAAGTATGGATACAGTAATAGTAAATAAGTGTTGAAAAGAGTTTAGGTGCAGCAAGTGTGTTATGGTAGCGAATTTTTGTAAAAATATTTCAAATAGTGATAACTCAATTTTCCATCAAACTAGAATCTTCAGCTTTAATACATAGTAAAACCCATATAAAGGCGGCGTGGGTACTAGATTTGAAAAATAACTACAAATTTCTTTTAAAAACTTTACATACGCTATTGGTTACTATTTTTGTGGTCTTTGAGGTGATTCTGCTTTGGTTTCATTTATTAATAGGGAACCCCATTCTAATGAAAATTCTTTACCATAAGGCGTTTGTCGCAACAGACTTTTTTGGGTCGAAAACGATTTAAAATTTCTGTGCACAATTTTTTCGCTAAGTACGACTTGAAAAAACATTTCCTATTGCAGTATACGCGTTTAACTAAGTCAAAGAGTTATAATAACAATTTGGATATGGAAAATAAGAAGAATGTTTTAAATATAATGACTATGTTAACGAAAAATGAGGTAGGTACAAGTACGCCAATAAAATTTGATAGCATCCCTCTTTCACATAATCCTAAGGTCAAATCAACACCAACCAGCTAAATTCTTCTATAGTATAGCGGCTCTATATGAAAGTAACATTTTGTATTCATATCCGGGTCCAGCCCGCATCTGCTACTGTATCCCTTCCTACCCCCGCGCTCACCGCAACTTATGAAAACCACTTGCATAACGTTTGATATCTATCACTGTTTAGAGCTTTACTGGAATATAATTTTAGCTTTAAATCAAGAACTTCAGTTGTTCAGGCCTTTCTGAAAATATTGCATAACTTGCTAATATAAAAAAGCCTGGACGCAGCAAGTGCGTTATGGTAGTGAATTTTCATAGAAATGATCTGGCACAAAATATTTTATTATAACTTTTTTTTCTTGTAACACAGAAATCTAAATTTTGGTGTATAGTTTACTTTTTATATCGTTAACCTACCTACCAAATTTGGTTATCATAGATTTTTATTTTTTAAGATAAAATGTTTTTTCAAATGAAAACTCAAAATTTTCCCGGAAAACCTCGTCCGATTTTTTTGATTAACTAACTTGTCAAAGTCATTTACAAAAGGAAGATACATGCCAAATTTTATCAAAATCGGCCTATTATTCTTTGAGATAAAAATTTTTTTAGAATGAAAACTCAAAATTTTCCCGGAAAACCTCGTCCGATTTTCCTGACTAACGAACTTATCCAAGCCATTTACAAAAGAAAGGCACATGCCAAATTTTATATATATATATATATATATATATATATATATATATATATATATATATATATATATATATATATATATATATATATATATATATATATAAACATATAAAAATTGAAACTGACCCCGGATATGGGTTCTAGGGGTCCTAGATCGCGCTCATTTGAAGAAATTTTTTTAAAATTCAAAAGTCGAGATCTCCTCATTAGTGAATTTTTTCTAAGAAAATTCACTAAAAGTTGAAATCTCTATTGAAAGCATATGTTTAAATGTGAGTTTCTTAATTTGTTTAAGACATTTAACTTAGTTAGAATTATATTGTTTCCGCTATATAACAGATAGCCCTTTTAGCTGAGTTAAACTATTTTACTGGGTGTTTTTCACATAATAGATTATTAATAAAGTAGGGAAAAATGCACAAAAATGCACATTTCGCATATAATATGCAATTTTTTGTGTTACCGGATATTTTTCCACAAGTTGTATATTAGCCCATATTTTAGGAATTAAGAATTGATAAAAATCACTTCTATCTAGAATAACAATAATAACCATATTTACCTGTAACATGCTTCTTCTACCTACTTCACAATCTCATTCTGGCTAAAATGGTCGGAGATTGTAATTTGTGTTAAAGTTTATCTGTCCTTTTAATCCCATTAATACATTAATTTTGACCGCTAAGCAAGCTTACGGGTAGGGCTGTCTTGCTACTTACTTCTCGAAAACGTGAAAAAACTGGGCCTTAATCTCGTAGACCAAGATACATTACTTTGAAATTTGTTGGGAAATTTATCAAGGACAGTTAGAACAGACGTTGAACTTAGGTTTTCCAAATAAAAGCTTCTTGGAAGTGTGTCAGTATTCTTATCTAGTTGTTCACCTTGTTACAATCAGTTACGTTGTGAAGCAGTGAGTAAAAGATTATATTAATATTCATTAATGGAGTGTTAATTTTTCCATAAATATGTTGGCGAATAAAAGAGACAGCGGACTAATCATGTAAAGACTCTCATTTTAAATACAAACACACACTCACACACACACACACACACACACACACACACACGCATATATATATACATATATATATATATATATATATATATATATATATATATATATATATATATATATATATATATATATATATATATATATATGTACATCAAACTAAAATTTCAAAATTTGTTGTGATAAATTTTAATTTAATATGTATTCCAATAGCAACTGAACGTGTAACAATACAGACTTTCACCCAGAATGTAGACAGAAGTCTAAAGTGTGTGTAGAAATGTTAGTGAGAAGAACAAAGATGGTTTAATAAAGCTGGAGTTGAAAATTGCAAGTGACAGTTAGAAGAATTTTTGATCTTGTTTTGGATATGTGTATACACATATGTATACACATATGTGTATACATAAAAGCAACGTTATGTAAGTCAATAGTCGCTACATTTTAAAAGGATTTTCTAATGTGCAGGGTATTCCAAAAAAGGTGGAACACCAAAGTTATGTTCTTTCTGATAGAACAGCCTATGTTTGGCTGCAATTTTCAATTCTACGCAAAAAATAAGGTTCACTTTTATGAGGGTTCCCTATTCTTATCTGTTACTGTTTTTTAGATATATTGCTTTTTCGATAACTGTAAGGTTTGAAAAAAAGTTACGTACAACAAAAAATTATTTAGAAAAATTCTTATGTAACCTCTATCACCTAACGCACTTAAGAGTCTTAAATGGTTTACAGGGTGCTCAAATTATCCTGGTATTTTATAGTTACATTAAACTCAAAATTTTTGGGTTATTTTAAATACAACAATCTGTATTTTACTGATTCATCATATTGCCATTTCTATTTTCTTTCAAACTACAATAACATTGAATATACCTAAATCTTAAGATTTTGATGTGAAGTAAAATTTTGTGAAACTTGTAGTAATTTTCTCAACAATCCATGTTTAAGTAAGTGTGTCGTGGTAGGACAAATTGTTTTCAGAGGATCTGAAAATTTCGATGTATTTTTTTGTAAACTGTAAACTTTCACTAATTTCTCTCTGTCTGTAAAATAAGTGAGTCTACAATATTGCCTTTTTTTTTTCAAATATTTCTTTTTTATTGAAACTAATATCCAGTTATCATTCTTCGTGCAGTTTTTTATGGGAACTTTGTTCATTACAACAACAGCAACTTGAAAAATACTAAAAAGTAGTAAGATGAAAGAAGTTACTGTTATTAAGTACGTATTTAGAATATTCAGTTTGAGCGTACAATTTTAAAAATAAGAGAATATAATAAATATATAAAGCTAGATGCATTCTCACCACAATTAGAACCGTAGGCCGGCTTCGCTCTAATTAGAGCTCGTCAGTACGGCATACTAATTGCAGCGAAAATACACCTATAAAGTAATACGGCTATGGTAGCCAGCCTCCCAACAGTAAGTGAAATGTAAGGCACGAAGTACGTGCCGCCACCTCGTTGCGGAACCAAGTAGTATGTTGTCACGGCAGCTCCAAATAACAGAATGTTAAAAAAACTCTGGACGCAGCAAGTGCGTTATGGTAGTGAATTTTCATAAAAATGTTTTTAATTGCAAATATGTGTGTTTCCTTTTTAAGAAAGCAGGCATCAATTTTGGTTACCAGTATAACCTATATAGTAAAAACAATGTGCCATGTTTCATAAAAATAACTTTATTGTGTGAAAATGTACAAAAATTTCCAAAAGTAAACTTAAAGTGTTCCCGGAAAAACTCGTTTCTTGGTCAACCTTATAGGTTAAAAGCAAATTGAGCTATTCAAATTTGAAGCATTTAATGAAAATTCGCTACCATAACGCACTTGCTGCGTCCCGATTTTCTTTTCTTACAAACATGCATCGTTGAAAAATTCAAAAATGCAATAACATATGGCGTGTTTGATTAAAAAAAAAAGAAAATTTGTATCACCAACGACTTATGGGCCATCCTGTGATTGTAGAAATATTTTTTTAAGATGTAGCTCAAAACACCCTATAATTAATATATACAAATTTTCTTCATATCTTGTATAATAACGGATATATTGAGCTTTATTGATTTTTTACGAAAATTCGACAAAAATTATATACCATTAAACGATAAACTCTAAAGCTAAGGCTACTGCCAAGCATCAGAGAAAGGGTCTATTTGAAATGAATTTTCTGGAAACATTTTAGTAAAATGAAGGACAATGACGGTTGAAACTAAGACTTCAGAGTTTGTAAAAGATCTTTCTTGAGACATTTGATTTCCATAGCCCGTATTAGATTCAAGTTCTTTGCCTAAATGTTGCCGATTTTGACGTTTTAAATCGCAACTTTGACGTTTTGAGGAAAACCCCAATTTATTTTTCTTTAAATGCCTATAACTTTTTTGTCTTTTGACCTACATAGCTAAATTTTGGTAGGTGGCTTACCTATAATGATATTAACTAGCGTACCAAATTTGGTTGCCCTTACTTTGTTAATTCCGGAGATATAATTTTTTTTCGAAAGAAAACACAAAATTTTCCGGGAAAACCTGGGCAGATTTTCCTGGCTAACGAACTTATCCAAGCCATTTGCAAAAGGAATTTTTCCACCAAATTTAGTCAAAATCGGCCTATTATTTTTTGAGTTATCGGTGTGATACATATATATATATATATATATATATATATATATATATATATATATATATATATATATATATATATATATATATATATATATATATATATATATATATATATATATATATATATATATATAAATATATATATATAAACATATAAAAATTGAAACGGACCCCGGATATGTGTTCTAGGGGGCCTAGTTCGCGGTCATTTGAAGAAATTTTTTCAAAATTCAAAAGTCGGGATCTCCTCATTAGTGAATTTTTTTTAAGAAAATTCACTAAAATAGAGACTGTATACAACCAACTAACAATTCAGTAAATTATTAGCCCTGGACCAGTTATACCCTAAAATAGGGACAAAGTATGTAAGGCTAGATGCATTCTCACCACAATTAGAACCGTAGACCGGTTTCGCTCTAATTAGAGTTCGTAAGTACGGCCATATACTTGGTTGTATTATTATTGGTTGTATACAGTCTCTATTATTTAACATTCTGTGTTATTTGAAACTGCCGTGACAACATACTACTTGGTTCCGCAACGAGGTGGCAACACGTGTTTCCTGTCTTACATCTCACTTAGTGTTGGAAGGCTGGCTACCATAGCCGTATTACTTTATAGGTGTATTTTCGCTGCAATTAGTATGCTGTACTGACGAGCTCTAATTAGAGCGACACCGGTCTACGGTTCTAATTGTGGTGAGAATGCATCTAGCCTTACATACTTTGTCCCTATATTAGGGTATGAATGGGCCAGGGCTGACAATTTACTAGTTAGTTGGTTGTATACAGTCTCTATTTTTTAACATTCTGTTATTTGGAGCTGCCGTGACAACATACTACTTGGTTCCGCAACGAGGTGGTGGCACGTGCTTCGTGTCTTACATCTCACTTAGTGTCAGAATAAATATGTTAATTTTATAGGAAAAAAATAACATTCAAACAAAGCAGATAAAAGTGTACAAACTTAAGCAAATAACAACAACCTACTTATTTGAACCTTAGGAATATTGTTAAACATAATATTGCGTTTTCTCCGGGTTCTGGATAAGTGAGACTTTAAATTTTAACAAAACAACTTTATTTACTCTCTAAATATAGATACAATAAAAATTCTAGAATGTCTCTCACATAACACTTAGTTTATCTGGCTTTACAATCACTACTCTCGACAAAAGTCACTAATACACTGAAACTACAGTCGCTACTGGTTATTGCTTATTCGAGTCACTTCAACATTCTCTAACAGAACTGAACTGGCTGGCTTGCTTTCCCGTTTATATACTCGCCGTACCTTCCACCTCGTTTCTGGAGCGTTCCATTCCAGAATGTTCCAGGACCTTCTTTGACTAGAAGGTTCTGTGAATACAGATGGATCCCGTGTGTATACAGGGGGATGTATATAGAGGTGATCCAAATGTGGTCATCACTCCTATGTTACACAAGAGGTGTTTCTCGTAATATAAGATCTCTCTGCGTATACAGGGTGTAAGGGTTCTCTGCGCATACAGGGTGTATATACAGGGTGTTCGGAATGAGGAGACCTCAGTTATCCGTTCCGACAGGGTACAAGTTGGTAACTTCGTTATTTTTGGTCCTAGAGGGTTGAGACGTCGCCTGTCGGGGGTCACCCCAGGCACCCCCAGGGGGTGGGGAGGCGGTGTTGCCAGATTGTGCAAAAATTCCCAGATGTTGGGGACGTTCTGGAGATGTGGCAACACCGCACCTACATCTATTGAAGTGCTTTGTAACAATAAGTTTGTAACATCAGAATATGGAAAGTTTACTGAAGCAAGTGCTCGACGTAATGTTTATCTGGTTATTTAGTTGAATCCAACCCCTGATTGGGCCCTCAAAAAATCTTCTAACATTACACAGCATGTTTGCTGTGATAGAGACAAAGGCGTTGGTAATTCTTAATTTCATATCACCCCAATAACTTTTTTATTTTTTGAGATAAAAAAATGAAATTAGGTACGCTACTATATGACATAAATCTAGATTAATTGGCGTATTCAGTTGTTTTCGTTGTTTCCGGTTTCACCGGAGAAGTGTGCAATTTTTGATTTTTAAATTAGACCTCCGGTATTTTTTTAGTGTATTTGATAGAAAATGACATTCTGAATGCAATAGCACCTTACATGTCCACTTTTGACATTTTCGCTTAAAAAATAATAATATTTTAAATTTCAATCTAGCAAGTGTCATGACTTGACCTGACCATTATTTTTAATCAAGGAGTCATGAAAAATAGATTTGATTATCTAATGTGTTTTGCCTCTTTTCCTGGTGGGTTAAAAGATCCCCAAATCGTATCTTAATCATGACTAAATTTTTTTACACGGGACGATGGAACGAGGGTGGCTCCTTAGCATATTCGCCAAAAACTTTTTTTACGAATCATTTGGTACCACACACATGGTATTGCAAGTGAAATTGTCGTTATAAACCGTCTATAAATGTAATGGCATTTGTAATAAGTAATCCTGGAATTAACAATTTGTTGATATTTGGCAATGGAATCAAATTATATTTTCAGGCCTACTTATTACACAAATGCAGTTACGCTTATGGCAAATTTGAATGTTGTAATCATATAACATTATATGATGCGGTTTATGACGACAATTTAACTCGAAATACCATGTGTGTGGTACCAAATTATTCGTAAAAAATGCTTTTGCAGAATATGCTAAAGAACCATGCTCGTACCACTTAAAAAAATTGAGTTCTGATTAAAAATATGATTTGGGGATAGATTACTTTATAAAATAAAAAAACTCTGGACGCAGCAAGTGCGTTATGGTAGTGAATTTTCATAAAAATGTTTTTAATTGCAAATATGTGTGTTTCCTTTTTAAGAAAGCAGGCATCAATTTTGGTTACCAGTATAACCTATATAGTAAAAACAATGTGCCATGTTTCATAAAAATAACTTTATTGTGTGAAAATGTACAAAAATTTCCAAAAGTAAACTTAAAGTGTTCCCGGAAAAACTCGTTTATTGGTCAACCTTATAGGTTAATAGCAAATTGAGCTATTCAAATTTGAAGCATTTAATGAAAATTCGCTACCATAACGCACTTGCTGCGTCCCGAATTTCTTTTCTTACAAACATGCATCGCTGAAAAATTCAAAAATGCAAAACATAAGGCGTGTTTGATTAAAAAAAAAAGAAAATTTGTATCACCAACGACTTATGGGCCATCCTGTGATTGTAGAAATATTTTTTTAAGATGTAGCTCAAGACACCCTATAATTAATATATACAAATTTTCTTCATATCTTGTATAATAACGGATCTATTAAGCTTTATTGATTTTTTACGAAAATTCGACAAAAATTATATACCATTAAACGATAAACTCTAAAGCTAAGGCTACTGCCAAGCATCAGAGAAAGGGTCTATTTGAAATGAATTTTCTGGAAACATTTTAATAAAATGAAGGACAATGACGGTTGAAACTAAGACTTCAGAGTTTGTAAAAGATCCTTCTTGAGACATTTGATTTCCATAGCCCGTATTAGATTCAAGTTCTTTGCCTAAATGTTGCCGATTTTGACGTTTTAAATCGCAACTTTGACGTTTTGAGGAAAACCCCAATTTATTTTTCTTTAAATGCCTATAACTTTTTTGTCTTTTGACCTACATAGCTAAATTTTGGTAGGTGGCTTACCTATAAGGATGTTAACTAGCGTACTTGGTTGTCCTTACTTTGTTAATTCCGGAGATATAATTTTTTTCGAAAGAAAACACAAAATTTTCCGGGAAAACCTGGGCAGATTTTCCTGGCTAACGAACTTATCCAAGCCATTTGCAAAAGGAATTTTTCCACCAAATTTAGTCAAAATCGGCCTATTATTTTTTGAGTTATCGGTGTGATACATACATATATATATATATATATATATATATATATATATATATATATATATATATATATATATATATATAAATATATATATATATATATATATATATATATATATATATATATATAAATATATAAATATATATATATATATATAAATATATATATATATATATATATATATATATATATATATATATATATATATAAACATATAAAAATGGAAACGGACCCCGGATATGTGTTCTAGGGGGCCTAGTTCGCGGTCATTTGAAGAAATTTTTTCAA
Organism: Tillus elongatus; assembly: GCA_964006375.1. Taxonomy (NCBI): domain Eukaryota; kingdom Metazoa; phylum Arthropoda; class Insecta; order Coleoptera; family Cleridae; genus Tillus; species Tillus elongatus. Next base: position 109,333,472 of record OZ023262.1, on the reverse strand, counting down.
AATTCAAAAGTCGGGATCTCCTCATTAGTGAATTTTTTTTAAGAAAATTCACTAATACCGGCAGAAGCACGTCCGATAGATAATAAAAGAATACAGATATTTCCGCCAAATGAAATTGTTAATCTTGATGTCGTGGGACCTCCCTAAATCGTTAGTGACCGACTACCTGCAGAATAATATAGAGTTGTGGATATAACATATTTACAATTATTCGTTCTCTGATGACGCTAACTTGGTTAGTGAAACGATCGTCAGGGTTTTTAAAATGTGTTGTGGTGATTTGGGTTCTCCAAATGTGCTCATTACTGCTCATCACACCTTCCAATTCACTTAGTGAAAGATTCTGAAACAAATATGGCTTCTGAAACACAAGCGTTGCGTGACATGTATTTGATAAGATTTGAATGTTTAAATTGTGTGCGTAAAATGTTTGCAAAAAATGAATTTACAGTAGAAATTTTTTTCCAGCCTCGCATGGAAAACGACAGCGTTTTAGTACTAAAAGAGTACAAGATTAAACAAACTTCTATAATAAAAGCAATTTATTTGATTTCATTAAAAAAATGTTCTGAATCAAAGCACTGAAAAATGACAGCAGATATAAATTAAATTTTGTACTCCAAAAAAAGACGGGAAGCTAAAACCAAATACTACATAATGACAGTACGGGACACTCCTATGCTTTAGCATTGGTGATATTTGTGACAAGTACGCTAGCGCCATCTCGCGTGAAGAACTGACAACTGAGCGGGTAATTTGAATTGTATATTTACCTGCATATTCTTAATTTAGACCATTGGTTTATTATAGATAAATTTAAAAAATTGTACAAGACAAAACAGTGACAATTTTCTGATTATATGAATTTGTATCAACAATCAGCTTGAAACCTAAATGAATTCAGCATGAATAATTCTGCAAATTTCTCTTACCCATAATCTTATTTCATCATAATTTAAAGTACTACCTTGAAAGCGCCGTTAAACTACTATTTCAAGGGTATGTATAGAAATATACTGAAAGCTGTTTCTGAGGATATTAAGTTACAATCTGCACTTACCTATAAATAATTGTTCTAGGTATAAATGGTAGCACATTACTCAAATTGCTATATCTCTACATGAAAACTGTCTTATTATTCTAATATTTTGAAATATATAACTGATATACCTAGTACATAATTAAGAAATTGTGCAGATTAAAGGTGAGACTAACTCTTACTTCCGTGAGTAAATTTATTATAGGGCTGAATCTGCTATTTCTACTTGTCTCTTTGAAAACTTGTCTTGGGAAGATAATTAAAAGCCTTTACCAAGTAAAATAATTGTAAATGTGAAAAAATGTGACAATTTATGCCATACTGAAATAAACAAGGACACAGAAGAATATAGAAAAACAGTTTTCTTATACCATTTATTATTAATGCAAAACTTTTTTGCCTTGATATATATTTTTTTATGCATTGGAAGACAACTTATGATTGAAGCCTTTCAACCATCCGTTTACGAAGTTTATCTATAAATAGGTACATGATGGTAAATAATGCACAATAAATTATCTTCTGCGAACTGTAAATATTGGCATAAAAGTGATTCTGAATTTGTCTTGTCCTTCAAATCATATTCACGTTTCGCCATTCTTTGGAAACCTATGAAATGTCTGATAGATTTAGCACGTTATAATTCGAACAATTATAGATTGCACACACCCAACCACTAACATTCATTGTGAGAAACACAGCTCAAACTTAATTATACACAGTTAAACACAAGAAATTGCTGGTGTTAAACGTTCTCGAACGACGTAACATCAGTACTATCCGCTAGGGGCGCTGATATTTTTGAAACACGAAATCAGCCAGAGTGTCCTGTATTGTCATTATATAGTATTTGCTAAAACGTATTGTATTGGATAATCCATGGAAACATTGTTTGTGTATAATTGACAAATATCAGGTCTCACTTCAAAATGATAGAGCTAATAACCTAAGAATTTCTAACGTATCGTGAAATGCATGCTTTCGTTATTTTGTTATATCTACTTTTCACCATAAACTTTCTATTAGTATTTCCTTTAACTTTAACTAATTATTTACATTACAATTTTTGTTCGACACCCATTCTTGTAAAAATTAGCTACCATAACGCATTTCTAAATTGACGAATTTTCGTAGATCATGACTTTAACTTTCAAAATTTTTTTCAAATTAGGTAGTATGGAATACGGCCGTTAGAACCCAGATTATTTATGTAAACGTCAGGTTCATTAAAAATTCGCTACCGTAAGGTATCTGCTGCTTTAAGCCTTTTTGTGTAAAATGTATATCAATAAACATGTGTTTCAGAGGGTAACTTCTGCTTATTTCAAGAAATAAGGATAATTTTACTACCGTAACCTTGTCAGTAGCAAACATGTAGACTCGATAATAAACGCAATAGGTATTTTGACTTTTACTCGTAATAAATCACCTTAACATTTTTATCATAGTGTTAGGTAATATCATAAAATTGGGTGCCATAAATATTAGAGACCAGTAAGAACGGCACCAGATATTCGGCAATAAAATCTTTTTTAAGACGTTATGCAAATATAGAAAGGAGAAACATTTTGCATTCTCTAACAATGGGTTTAGAAAGGGGATTCTAGGAAAGGATAGTTACTTTGCTCTAGTTTTACGTATACATTTGCCTGATCACAGAAGACATCCTGTCTAACGAGGGAGAATGGTTCAAGAGGGGTGTTAAAGAATACCTTTCCTGCCCCTTGCATTCTGAAATCCTTTAGTAAAAGCCGACTGACCACTTCAAATTTAGAAACTGGTTCATTTGCATTTTGAGATAATTCACAATTCCACGGATCATTTTTAACTGTCACCAGATTTCACTAATGTAACCGAAATAAAATCCCTTCTTTCGTTATAATTGGTTCAGTTTTGAGAAGTTGACTAATATTTCCCCACTTTCTAGATCTCCTTTTTAGGGAATTTTCATTAAGAACATTCTCTAATAGAGAGGTCACGATGTTGAGACTATGTAAGTATCCGAGCGATAACTTAAAAAAATAATTAAACGATTTTGATCCAATTCAGCAAGTACGTTCCTTTTGTAAATTGCTTGGGCAAGTTCACTTACTAGCCCAATCGGACCAGCTTTACCCAAAAAATCGAGTTTTCTCCGAAAGGAAATATCTTCGAAAATAATAAGCTATTATGGTGATATTTGGTACACGTGTCCGGCCTTATATAGGATTGCCATTCGAAATTTGAAGAAACAGAAGTCGTTAAAAAAAACCCGGACATTGCGTTCATAACACCGGACAGATAAATGGTCTTGAAATAAAAAGCTATATAGACTAAAAAACGTCTGGAGTCAGTAAGTGCGTTATGGTAGTGAATTTTCATAAAAATGTTTTAATAGCAAATATGTTTTTTTTAAATGAAAGCAGGCATCACATTTGCTTAACAATATAACTTGTATAGGCGAAACATAATGAACCATATTTCATCAAAATAACTTTATTGTTTGAAAATGTACACAAATTTTCTGAAAATAAACTTAAAATATTTCCGAAAACAAAAATACAGTTTCTCGACCAACGAACCTTATAGGTTAATAGAAAATTGGGCCATTCAAATTTGAAGCATTTAATGAAAATTCGCTACCATCACGCACTTGCATTATATTTCGATGAAAAATGTAAAAATGCAATAACATAAGGCGTGTTCGATAAAAAAAAAAGAAAATTTGTATCACCAACGACTTATGGGCCAGCCTGTGATTGTAAATATATTTTTTTTTAGGATGAAGCTCAAGACACCCTATAATTAACGTATATAATTATTTTTTCGTATCTTGTATAATAACGGATATATTGATATTTATTGATTTTTTACGAAAATTCGGTAAAAATTATATACCATTAAACTATAAACTCTATAACTAAGACTACTGCCAAAGCATCAGGGAAAGGGTCTATTTGAAATGAATTTTCTGTAAATATTTTTGTAAAATGAAGAACAATGACGGCTGAAGCTGAGAGTTCAATGTTTGCAAAACAATCTTCTCGTGACATTTTCTGTACATAACCGGTATTAGTTTCAGGTTATTTGCCTAAATGTTGCCAATTTTGACGTTTGAAAACGCGACTTTGACGTTTTGAGGAAAACCCCAATTTTTTTAATGTTTTGAATAGTTTTTCTTTATTTAATGTAATCGGTGCGTGCATTTAAAAATTCGATGGAGGATTATGGATCTGACCACTGCTAATGTAAGGTTTCTAATATTCATCCATTGAAAAACGTCGATTTCGTCTAAGGGCGAAATGGAAGATTCCAAATAATTTTTCATTGTCTTATAAAAATTGTCTATTTCTTCGGTAAATTCTTAACTGTTTTGCATCTACTTTTTTTTAACATTTTTACTTTTATTGTTTATCCTCTGATGACGCTAACTTGGATTGTGAAACGTTCGTCAGGTTTTTTAAAATCTGTTGTGATTTAGGTTCTCCAAGTGTGGTTATCAATGCTCATTATAGGTTCCAATCTTCATTTAGTGAATCCGTTCATTCAAATTGTCAGCAATGTCTTAGAGTATCTGTTCCTCAATAATAGAATTATGAACTTTTAGTGAATTTTCTTACTAAAAAAAAACGATGCTGTATTTAGGGCCGTTTATAAAAGAACAAATATAGTGTATTTTAATAATTGATTGAATCCCACAGTTAAATAATAATCACTTGGCAAATTTCTAATTTCATGTCGTCTGTCATTTTCCCTAATTGCGGCCGAGATTTCACGATTCTTGATTTGGGTAGTATGTTTTATGCCTGGTATATATATATATATATATATATATATATATATATATATATATATATATATATATATATATATATATATATATATATATATATATATATAGTGTTTGGTTACCGTTGATGTATGGTTTATACCTGTTGTATGAATAAATATACGCGTCGCAGTTCACTACTCTGTCTGTCAGGCATTGGACTTTAACCACTAAGTCGTTTCGAGGCATGTCTTTGGGATTTTATTTTTAATATGGAAAAACTCTAAATATTGGCTACCAAATTACTTAAATTTCAGAACATAGGTTTATTTGCACTATTTATAGCCACGTGTGAAGTCTCATTCTAGTTACTCTGATACTTCAAAAATATAGCGTTTTCAAAAAGTTTCCCCTGCTTTTCCACCTGAAAAACTTGAGCATAAAGGCTGATTAACGAACTCGACCTCGGTTTTTCGCCCAAAAAATATTGCTGCCAACTTGGATTGAAATCAGATTAGTATTTTTTGAGTTATCGCTCGGATATATATATATATATATATATATATATATATATATATATATATATATATATATATATATATATATATATATATATATATATATATATATATATATATATATATATATATATATATATATAAACGAACTCGACCTCGGTTTTTCAGGTGGAAAAGCAGGGAAAACTTTTTGAAAACGCTATATTTTTTAATATATATATATATATATATATATATGTATATATATATATATATATATATATATATATATATATATATATATATATATATATATATATGTTCAGAAAGATTTCCGCGGTCTTTAATGTGAGACATGCTTGGTTCTCGGGTTAAACCGCGTCCAGAATTTATGGAAACTCGACGTTTCGGCTCCTGTTTTGGAGCCATTTTCAAGATCTTTCTGAGGCCT